>SJYO01038983.1:10238264-10434998 GCA_006410555.1 Capra ibex | reverse complement strand
AGTAGTTCTCCGAAAAATCAAGGAGAAGTGAAAGACGGTATTCCTACCACAGTAGACGTATAGACTCCAATAACTATAAAGAGGGCCGTTAGAACTAAGGTCGAACATAAAGAAGGTCAGGTCGTAAAGAGTACTACATGAGACGTATCTTCAATTTATTCGTCCCACTGGTATATGTCGGAACTGCATGAGGAAAAGGATAGACCTTGGTCAGACAACAAGGTACAGGTCAAGATTGACAAGGAAGGACTGGACTTATGTCTAAAGAGTCCTCCGTCCAATCCACCAGACCATAAGGGTAGAGAAAGTCTTAAAAGGTGTCAAATAACACTAGGTGTGACAGTTTCCGAAACCGTATCAGTTATTTCGTCTTTATCTACAAAAAGACCTTGAGAGAACGAAAAAGTTACTAGGTCACCTATAACCGTTAAACTAGAGACCATGGAGACGGAAAAGATTTTGGTCGAACTTGTAGTCCCTCAAGTGCCAAGTGCATAACGACTTCGGACCGAACCTCCTAAAACTTATATCTTTTTTTTTAGACGTATATGCATCTGACTGTTTGAAGTTTGAACATACCAAGTTTCCAGTCGACGTAACGGAAAGTAAAGTTATTAGAGTATCCGTAGCTGTTAGTGAAGAGACACCTACAGAGGGGTGACGAGTACTAGAAATAGTCAAGAATGTAGACTCAAGTCTAGGAAGGCTCCTAGTAGTCGTTACAAGTGAGGTGTGTCCTTTTGCACTCAGAGGTGTAAAAAGTTCCTAGGTGGGTACTGTCGAAAGTCTCTCCTGTGGTTCGAAGACGGGTTGGCTCCTTCCCTTTACCCGCCACAGGTTTAGTACCGGCGAAGGTTATTGTGTTAAAACCCCTTCAAGTAAGTTGAAGATCCGATGTACTCGATAGGTAATCTAATCTTCGTCATTAGTCAAACGGTCGGTACCCCTGACACAACCTGTTATACAATTTTACAGTTTCTATCAGTGTAAAACCACCTAATTTACTTCCGCACAAAGAGGAAGAAGGACTACACGTGGACGACACTATTAGTGATCCACCTCAAACGTCACTGTTCTATTGGAGAGGACCTTTGTCGTAAACCGTAAAAGTATTTTCCTGACGGTACGAGTTCTAGACCACAAAGTAGTAAGTTAAACGAAAGTAGTTATATGGGTGTCTCCGTTCAAGTAGTAAGTGTAGAAGATTTTTTACCACTATCGTCTCCGGTCCGGTTGGTTAAACGAAGGATATAGAATAACACTTCTTACTGGAAGACCTTTCACTTTAAGTAGCATTTAAGTACCACTGTCCCCACTCGTCACTCTACGGACGGTGGACGTCCCCTGTGATTCGGTAGGAGTCCACTTCTTTTTGGGGTGTCGCGGGGGAGATTCGACCGGGAATCTTGAGGGACTTGGGTGGAGTACAGACGAATACGTTCTCCACCTCCTCCTCTAACCTCTTTTCGGAGGCTTCCGAGTCGTAGAGGGAGGGGACGATGACACGTTCCGGTGCGGACGGTGGGTCCCTGGAGGGGTCCGGAAGTGGGTCGGAGGTCTTTCCTGAAGAGGGTAGCCGAGTCTGATTCTGTCAGTTCTCCGAAGAAGATGTCGTTCACTTAGTATCCCGCTCGGAAAATGTTTGGGTACAACCGAAGGTATAAACTATATGCATTATTTGGTTGGGTCCAGGGACCTTACTAATCAAAAGTCACACTTATGGTTCAGTATAGGTGTAAAAGACTGAGGTCGCGGTTGCCCGGATTCGTAATGATATCGATTGGGGTAGAGGGAACAAGAGTATGGGGGAAATCCTGTGGGACTAAAGAGGAATTGAGAGATTACATAGAACATGTAATCGAGAACAGACAACAAAGAACTAAAGTTTTTACATCGTTGACCTTACCAGGTATATCGGGCTCCTGCCCAGATCGGTCACACTTCCAGTCTTCGAACAGGGGAAAGATCCGGGGTCGTCGTATAAAGACATTTATCCAAGATCCATGTACAAGATTGTAGTAGTAGTCTACCATGGAACACCAATGGATCTTGGTGTTCTAGAAGACGATTCTTCGATGACAGAATACAGAGGTAAGATTTAACGACATTAATTAAAACCTTGACATAAGAGGGTCTAACAGACAGAATCGTTCCTTAAAACATACAGACCATTTATATTCGTCGGTTGTTCATAAATGTACCAAACACGGTGATTAAAACAAGCAATACCGATGAATGATGTAATTATGGAGAACTTGGAGTCAACAACAAAGTAACCTTTTACCTTTTTCTTACATAAGGGACGATCACAACACCCTTTAGGGTACCTGTCTCCCCGGACTTTCCGATTTCAGGTACCCCAACGTTTCTCAGCCTGTACTGAATCGCTGATTTGTTGTTGCTACAACACACTCCAAGTTCACTCTAGTACGTATTTTACATTTCCCTACAATACTAGTGTCTATTAGATCCAAAATTCTGGTGTGCTCTTTCCATTAATATTGACGAGTTGGGTATTAGTGTCTTTGATATCGGATGTCAAGGAAATTGATAGGGGTTGTATTCTAGTAGACAGGTCTAAAATGGTTCTTTTTGTAAAAATGAGAAGAAAGGAAATTTTCTACAAAGTTCAACCGAAAGTAACGGGAGATCACCAAAAGTATACTTGGGCCCCCAATACTATATACTTGAACCCAGAAGACGGAACGACCGTCTAAGAAATTTGTAGACTCGGTAGTCCCTTCGGGGACAATATACTTTCTGTATTCATATTAATAATGAGAAGATAAAACTTCTACAATCAGAATTTTGTAAGAAGTTTATGACAATCCAATGTGTGTAAGGACAGTCGACATCAGGAATTTCTCAGTTGGACATCCCCGTCAAACATTGTAGTAGGTCCCGTTGTCTCTATATGTTACAGTACATGATAAAATGATCCAGAAATAGGTCTTAATTGACTGAATTTTATTAAGCAAATAAGTAAGTAAGTATAAATATCCTATAGATATAAATATCCTATAAATCTTTATCTTTATAAATATCCTATAGATAGTACACAGTCCTTTCGTTCTATCTGTAACAGGACCGAATGTTAGATCTCTCTTTTTGCCTCGTAATTTACACAACAATTGTTTAATCTCACCATTCACAACACTCTCCCTTTCATGACCCAGATACTCAGATAATTCTACCCACGGATTGGACCCCCGTAGAGGCACGCACAACTCTCCCTAAAACTTTCGCCCACAAGTCTCTCACATTGTTCACTTACACTAGATTTTTTACTTACATACACACACAAATTAACGAGTCAGTACAGACTGAAACACTGGGGCACCCGACATCGGAATGGTCCGAGAAGACAGGTACCTTAAAAGGGTCTGTTCTTATGACCTCACCCATCGGTAAGGGAAGAGGTCTCCCTAGAAGGACTGAGTCCCTTTCCTACTTATCTTTACTGGATAAATCCTCTTCGTCCACTCCTCCCCTCTCATCTATTACGTTTCTTCCCCCAAAAATTCTCTACTCTGACGTGTTCGATTTTTTTTTGGATATACCTCCTTAAAACTGAAATAGGACTATTCATTTAATATCGGTTTGTTTTTTGAAGTACGGAAGTTAAAAATCAAAAATTTTCGAAAATAATTTCCCTTTAGAAATCATTAATCAGGATTTACTTTACAAACCTTCGAAGTCACGAAGAAAAGTCATAGGGTTTCAAGAGAGTTTGTGTGTAGGGATCTGACAGCCTCGACCTTCCCAGAAGTCTGTGGTGCTCGCAGACAGGAGACTGACGTCCTGAGACTCCCCCACGCGACACGACACGAGTCGACACAGACTGAAACGTCGGGGCACCTGACGTCGGACGGTCCGAGGAGGCAGACACCCGAAAGGGTCTGTTCTTGTGACCTCACCCAACGGGAAAGGAGGACGTCCCTTAGAAGAGTCAGGTCCCTACTTGGGCACAGATGGACACAGAGGACGTAACGGCCACCTAAGAACAGGGGACTCGGTACCCCCTTCCACGAGCCCTCGACCAGTCCAAAGTAGCACAGGTGGTGACCCTTGACAAACGAAAAGGGAAATACCCAGGTCCCGAGTTTACGGAGTCGGAACTAGTCTCCGGACTACTCAGAAGACATAGAGGATAGAACAACTGAGGTCAACCAATCTTAAGT
Source organism: Capra ibex (assembly GCA_006410555.1). Classification (NCBI taxonomy): domain Eukaryota; kingdom Metazoa; phylum Chordata; class Mammalia; order Artiodactyla; family Bovidae; genus Capra; species Capra ibex. Next base: position 10,430,817 of record SJYO01038983.1, on the reverse strand, counting down.
ACTCGTCGGGATCGAAAATGAAGACGTAACCTGAAGTACGAGAAAGGAACCCCGGATTACTTTTCTATCAAATAGATCCTGAATACCCCTCTTAGACCCTCCAGTCGAGTGAAGACTCCTCTCGCACCTCCGGGTCTAGTGTAGGAGTGTTCTCCCAGTCCAAATCGGAGAAGAGACTTACGGACAGAGAGGCTTGAAGACGGTAACGAGACCCACCTGGATGAGTGAAGGAGATCTGATGTACCTAGAACTCCTGTACTGTTTACCGAAGCAGTAATGATGTAGGGCCTCTCGTTCCCTCGCGTCTTGGACTTCTGGAGCTAGTTCAAACGACATCAGTCCCTTCCCACCTATTTACTTGTCTTACCGTATAGAGTAAAGGATTGTCTTCAAAATTCATCTATAACCATATTCCCTTACTTTTTGTATAATAGAATTATCTAACGTTAGTCTTAAAAAGAGCCCCTTATTTTTTTGGCTCTAATGTTTTATGTTACTTCACTTTCCTCTCAGAGAATGTTACCTCGTTTTTGCTGTCTACACAAAAATTACTCTTTACTGGTACTTAACCTTCCATTAGTCTGCTTTGTTCAGTCCTCCTCTCCTTTTGCTCTTTAGACACCGCACCCTCTCAAGGGTTTCCTGAAATGTGGTCTCTATCGACTACGGGCAAAATTTTGCGAAGTCCAGACTACACTTGAGTGACGGTAGAAAAACTTGACTCCACATGACAGATGATATGTTTCCTCTACGACTATTTGTGAGCTACAGTAAATACGAATTATGTCTCTCATACGAAAAGACCCTACGAACGTCAAGACCCTGTTGATTGAGTCTAGGTATACATAACTTACACCTTCGTCTAAAATTTTTTACTTTCGTTTTACATCAAAGGTCAGCGGACTTAAGATAGTGTTTAGACACTCATCTTATTCTTTTTGTGTACTTTTTTTACCAGTATCAAATCCCGTCGAAGACAACGTGATTTGGTACGGATAATCGCTGTGTCCTCTACTTATAAAACATCGAACTCAGTACCGTAGTAAGTTGTTCCAGCTAGTCCTTACAAAAGGAGGTCCCATCTAAAACTTGTCTCTCTTTATTGTTCGTTAATTTAATATACCTTCTAATTGATGACCGGGAAGTGGCTGGGAAGAAAAGGAAAGGAAGTTGGTTCTCTTAGTAGCTAATCAGATACAAATCCGTCCTCGTTGCAAAAGTAAAAGGGTTCGTCAGAACAAACCGAGAATCCCGAGGACCGACTAAGAATCGTAAAACACAGAAATTTTTTACCCTGGGAGTATTTTTTCTTTCCTTTTTTTGTCATTACTTCAGTCTTTAAAATGAAATTGGATAATTAAGTGAAAATAAGATACTTAATATACACGACACAATTCAACGAACAAACAGACTGAGACACTAAGGGTACCTGACGTCAGGGGTCCCGAGGAGACAGGTACCCTAAGAGGTCCGTTCTTGTGACCTCACCCAACAGTAAAGGAGGAGGTCCCCTATATATATACACACACACACACATATATATATGTGTCCGGTAACACACCGTACACCCTAGAATCAAAGGACTGGTCCCCAACTTCGACACGTGGGATGCTACTTTCCCGTCTTGAAATTGGTGACCTGATGGTCCCTTCAGGAGGTTTACTATAAACTTTTGAGATCGTAATCCGATTGTTAGTCAAAATAATGCATGTTGTCATGTTTGTGAGTCGTTTGTCCGGTCTATCACGGCCACTTACGTTCACATACGTTATAGATAGGGAATGACGGTAGAACACCTGAGAACCTCTTATCGGTGCCCCCATTACAAAAGTAAGATAGACCCTGGTGGGCCAAACGTTCGGTGTCACATACTTTTATTGACCCTCTTACTTATTCTTTTCTCGACGATTTACTGGTCCAAAGTAAATTACGATACTGAAACCTCCATGGTAAATTGAAGAGACACAGAACCAAAGAAACACTTTTCACCCATAATGTCTATTACCACACAAAGAACAGACACAGTTCCAACGAAACTTTTACTTTTGTATTTAACGAGGCATTTAGTCTTTTATGAGAAGTCTTTGTTGCTGAATAATAGGAACAGGAGTATATCATGATGATCTAATTCCTACACACAATTTAGCGAAGTCAGCACAGAAGGAGGAACGTTGGGTTACCTGACATCGGGCGGTCCGAGGAGACAGGTACCCTAAGAGGTCCGTTCTTATGACCTCACCCAACGGTAAAGGAGAAGGTCCCCTAGAAGGACTGGGTCCCTAGCTTGGACCCAGAGAATGCAGAGGAAGTAGCCGTCCGTCCAATGGATTTGCAAATCACACATTGTGCCATTTGTACTAAGTCTGACTTCCTAGTCCGAAGTTAGACTTCCACGACAAACAACATCGAGCCTCATGATCCAAGTATCCGGTGTCGTACACTTTTGTGTCATTGACCCTTTTTTGCATATTCGTTTCTCATCCAGTTGCAGGTCCAAAGGTAAATTAACACAGCGAAACCTACGTGATAAATTGAAGAGACCAAAAGCCTCACTAAACGGAGCATTCAGAGACTCCTGTCTCTCATCTACAAGGGTTACTGTTCTTAGGAATCTCCAATAAAGAGGTCCTCGTCTATAAATACACCCGAACCCCCGACCTTTTCGCCCATAAAAGACTAAATGATCAAACGCCTACATGTTCACCCAGGACTGTAGGGGTTTCGTGTCGTTCATACGGCAGATCTTTCTCGAAGAAGATCCTTTCTTTTACGATGGGAACCCTATGGTAGATGGGTAGGAGTGAAGTCGGTAAAGAGAACATTCGAAACGCAGAGCCAAAAGAGAGAGAGTCTGACGCGACGTCGATCTTTTGACTCCACTATATAATCTAGTATTCCCGTGTCCGTTGAATTTTTTTAAAAGTAAAGTCACTTTTTAAACTTTATTTGTCAATTTTCGAAAGGGAAGGGGAATCCCTTCTAAATAAGTTCAAGAAAGTAAACGATTCAATTAAGTAGTGAGTGTTTGTGGAGACTGACACCTCGGGACCCAATCTGGGATATATAGATAGGAGTTCTTTTGAGGTTTAGACAACCCCTTTTATAAGTACTTTTGTTTAGTTCTGGTTTTCCTCTTGTGTCTTATAGTGACTTCTTGACACCTCTGTGTCCAAACCCTCTTCCACCCTCCGGACGAGAAGACCATACACTCTGGATGAATTTACGAAAGACATTTGGGAAAGGAAGTCGAAGGAGGTATGAATTACTTTAAGAGAGAGGAGACTTGAGGACTTCGAAAATTGATCTAATTGATCAAGTGGACCACTAGTAGAACCCGTGTGACGGACCAATCAAAGTGGTTTGGTCAGAGATACGAGTGAGGAGATGGACGTTAAACTAGAATTATTAATTTTACAGTAAGATTTTAACAGTAAATGTTTACTATCAGTGTACCAAAGTTTGTATTAAAAGGAAGGAAAGACTATAATTTTTTATAAAGTTGATTTTTGTACAAGAGTCGTAGATGACATACAATCCTTAAGACGAAAGTCTTTAACATACGGAAGTCAAAAATCTGTATTAAAGTCTCGTACTCAGGGGTGGGGAGGGTTGGGTTAGACGAAGTTTCACCCTTAAAGGTGCCCCCGTTATACACTCTCCTAAAAAGTCTCCAACTTGTTCAAATATAGGACCTCTACACTACCGTAGACAGACCGAGTAAGGAAAAAAGCCGGGGTCAAAGAAGGAAAAGTGATATATCACAGGTCCAAGGAATACAAGGAATTATACCAGAAAAAATTCCTAAACGGAGGTAGGACGAACGAGACTGGAGGGTAATCTGGACTCCTGGACCCCCGTCTCTGGGGTGATAAATTGCGACACAAGGACTTCGACCCGTATAGTACTAGAAGAGCACCCAGGACGGGAAAGGTCGTGGGAGTACTACAGTACTCAGTGTGCGTCTGGACGTGTGGTTGTTGCCTCAACTGCGGAGTATTGGGCGCTAAAGAAGACGAAGTTTAGGACGTCAACGAGTCTTCGACCCGCCTTCAATCCTTCGTTCCCGGTTTCGGAGGGACCCCTCAAGACCCCACCAGCTCTCTCCCCCGGGTGCGCCCCGCCTCACGACGACTGTCCCACGGGTAGCGGAGGAGAGTCGACGGTCAGTGACTCGCGCTCGGCACCACTCCACCCTCACCACCGCTATTTCCTCTGCCCCACTATGGTTCCTTGAATTGTGCCAACTAAATTTATTGTTTTGTCGTCCTGCTCTCTACCTTTGTTTACCGCACTGACAGGGAAAGATAGTGTGACCGGTGCGGAATATTGGTGCAAGTGCGGGACAGAGAAGTGACCCAATGACGAGGTACTTCCACCCTAGAGTAGGAAGGTAGTGGATCGTGTCGTGAACTGCCAGTATGACAGCAATGACTCGTGGATACTTCACGGTCCGGGACAAGGACGGGACCCCTATATCGTGATTTATTTTACCTGGTTATCCTCTATGACTTACTTAGTTTCTTAATTTTGTATTCGTAAAGTCAGTTCATTTACTTCACAAAGGGTGGAGAAGAGAAGGAAGGGAGACAGAGATTTATATACATTTATATATACATATACACACACGTACATATATATATAAATCCACTTACTATTTGTGGTTAAAAGAGGAGGGATAATCTAGTAAAGATAGTTGAAAACATTAATGGGAGGTTAATTCTTTTTTAATAACTTACTAAAAAACCGTACATGTTTATCGATAACAATATTTATGACAATATTAACAGGAGGTTAATTCTTTTTACATAATTTACTAAAAAAACCATACATAACTCTACTAACATTCTAAAAATATTAAATAAAGGAAGTAAGATAATTATGTCAGTTAATATTATTAGTTTTTTAAAAAAACTTCATAAGAACTAAATCTCGTAACACAACCAAAGACCACATGTCGTTACACTGAGTCTTATATATATAAGAAAAGGTAAGACCAAATAATGTCCTATATCTTATATCAAGGGACATGATAAACCGTCCTGGAACAACAAATAGATAAAATATATATTATCAAACATAGACGATCTATTGACTAAAAATTTGCAATTTGATTTGGAGAGTGAGGCCCCTTCTTTTTAGTGTTGAACCGACACTGGTATTATTAGATATTAGATATACGTATACCTAAACCAAACGAGTACAAAATCATTTCTAAAAACGTAGATAGAGTAAATTAAGAGCATTCTCGAGATGTTCCTTCTATTAATAATACCAGAGGTGAAATGTTTATTTGTTGACTCGGAAATAACAAGCTAACGAGTCAGTACAACCTGAGGAACGGTGGGGTTCCTGACGTCGTGGGGTCCGAAGGGACAGGAAGTGGTAGAGGGTCTCAAACGAGTTTGAGTGCAGGTAACTCAACTCCTACGGCAGGTTGGTAGAGAAGAAGACAGTGGGAGAAGAGGAGGACGGGAGTTAAAGAGGGTCGTAGTCCCAGAAAAGATTACTCAGTCGAGAAGTGTAGTCTACCAGTTTTATAATCTCGAAATCAAAGTCGTAGTCAGGAATGTTACTTATAAGTCCCAACTAAAGGAAATCCTAACTGACCAAACTAGAGGAACGGTAGGTTCCCTGAAGAGGTCGTAGTGTTAAGTTTTCGTAGTTAAGAAACCGTGCGTTGGAAGAAATTCCAGGTTGAGAGTGTAGGTATATACTGATAACCTTTTTGGTATCGAAACTGATATGTCTGGAAACAACGGTTTCACTACAGAGACGAAAAATTATACGAAACATCCAAACAGTATTGAAAAGAAGGTACCTCGTTCATAGAAATAAAGTACCGACGCCAGTAGCAGTCGTCACTAAAATCTCGAGGAGTTTTATTTCAGACACTTCACTGCCCTGGTCTACGGTACTAAAATCAGAAAACTTACAACTCAAAATTTGGTCGAAAAAGTGAGAGAAGAAAGTGGAAGTAGTTCTCCGAGAAATCAAAGAGAAAAGAAAGACGGTAATCTGACCATAGTAGACGTTTAGACTCCAATAACTATAAAGAGGACCGTTAGAACTAAGGTCAAACACTTAGCAGGTCCGGTCGTAAAGAGTACTTCATGAGACGTATATTCGATTTATTCGTCCCACTGGTATATGTCGGAACTGCATGAGGAAAGGGTTAAACCTTGGTCATGCAACAAGGTACAGACCAAGATTGACAACAAAGAACTGTACATATGTCTAAAGAGTCCTCCGTCCATTCCACCAGACCATAAGGGTAGAGAAATTCTTAAAAGGTGTCAGACAATACTAGGTAAGTCAGTTTCCGAAATCGCATCAGTTACTTCGTCTTCATCTACAAACAAAAACCTTTAAGGGAACGAAAAAGACACTAGGTTACCTACAACTGTCAAACTACAGACCAAAGAGACGGAAAAGATTTTGTTCGAACATGTATACCTACAAGAACCAAGTACTTGACAACTTTGGGTCGAACTTACTAAAACTTGTAACAGAACTATTGTACACTTTACTCATGTTGACACGTCATCAAACTTGTAAGAAACCGTAACGGAAAGAAACCCTAACCTTACTTTTGACTGGAAAAGGTCAGGACACCGGTAACGATTCAAAAGGTTTAAACGACCGTATAACTCACGTCATGAAATTGTCGTAGTAGAAAATCCTAATATTTGTCCACCTTAAGGTAGTGGGAAGTGATCGAAACAAATATCATTACGAAGGATTCCGGGTGAACTGAAGTGTGAGGTCCTATAGACCGAGATCCCCTCACTAGTGTGGTAACACCAATAGACCCAGTAGTTCTGGAAAAAAATCTGTCGAGAAGACACATAAGAAGGGTAGAGAAGAATTAGAGAAGACGAAAACAATCCAGGAATGAGAAAGACAGGAATTGACACAGGTAGAAACGTTCTACACAAGGGAACCATAGAGATTAAAAGAACTCTAGAGATCAGAAAGGGTAGTATAACAAAAGAAGATAAAGAAACGTAACAAGTGAATTCTTCCGAAAGAATAGTAAGGAACCATAAGAAATCTTGAGACGTGAGTCAGCCCATATAGAAAGGAAAAGACGAAACGGAAAGTGAAGAACTAATTAATTAGTATTCTAACACCGGATGTTAAAAGAATGTTACAAAACCATAGTCCCAATACAACCAGAGTTTTACATCATTTTCATACTAAATTTTTATTTTTTTTTAACGAAAATATTTTGGTTTGTTTGAGATGGGAGATCACTGGTATGATCAAATAAGGGGGAAAATCGTGCTGAGTCTCCCTTGAGTAACAGTAATTGAAGAGAGGAAAGTAATACTTTAGACGAAGTGTGTCAAAGAGTGGGATAATGTGATGTCTTTGAGGAAAAAGTAAACTAGGTATTCAATAATTTAAGGCGTCAATTTAAAAGTCAAGGGTAAAATTGTACTGAATGGTCGTTGTGAATTCTCACTGGAGTAAGAGACCTTTATAAATCGAGGACCCCAGGACGAACTAAAGGAGGATGGAGTAACCGAAAAGGAAAACAGGGGAAACGACGAAGGAGGAAAAGACGGGTTCCCCCTGGACCGGTATGAGGTCCGGAGTCAGACAGATGGAGACAGTGGACGAGGTGGACAGCCTCGTAGAGACAGAGTGATTATGATAAAGAAGAACACACTAAAAAGTCCATCTTTTGGCACTTCAGTAGGAAGTGTAAAAGAAAGAGAAAATCCTTCTCTTTCCTTCGAAAGAGGAGTGGGTTCGAAAATCCTTTAGACAATTGACAGGGATGATTTGTATAGGTGTTAGTAAGGAGTGGAGGAGGTGAAGCTGGTGTCGACGGGGCGGACGTAGTAAGTCCGGCTCAGGGTCGGCCGGAGGCCGAAGTAGAGACAGGGAGCCGTCAGCCGACAGTTGTACCGTCGGTCCCACTGACAGAGTGTCGCACTCACTCTATTGCGGGACAGGGAGACGACTGTGGGGAGGTGCCGCGACGGAAGGGAGTCAAGTCAAGGCAAGTGAGCGAGTCAGCACAGACTGAGAGACGCTGGGGTACTTAGCGTCGTGCGGTCCGGAGGGACAGGTAGTGGTTGAGGGCCTCAAGTGAGTCTGAGTGCAGGTAGCTCAGGCACTACGGTAGGTCGGTAGAGTAGGAGACAGCAGGGGAAGAGGAGGACGGNAGCGTACTCCACCGGTTTCATGACCTCAAAGTCGAAATCGTAGTAAGGGAGGTTTCTTGTGGGTCCTAACTAGAGGAAGTCTTACCTGACCAACCTAGAGGAACGTCAGGTTCCCTGAGAGTTCTCAGAAGAGGTTGTGGTGTCAAGTTTTCGTAGTTAAGAAACCGTGAGTCGGAAGAAGTGTCAGGTTGAGAGTGTAGGTATGTACTGGTGTCCTTTTTGGTATCGGAACTGATCTACCTGGAATCAACCGTCTCGTTACAGAGACGAAAAGTTATACGATAGATCCAACCAGTATTGAAAAGAAGATTCCTCATTCGCAGAAAATTAAAGTACCGACGTTAGTGGTAGACGTCACTAAAACCTCGGGGGGTTTTTTATTTCAGACTGTGACAAAGGTGACAAAGGGGTAGATAAAGGGTACTTCACTACCCTGGTCTACGGTACTAGAATTCTCCTTTCGTTTCGGAATAACCCCGACTACTCCGACACAAGAGACACTGAGTGGGTAATGGAGAGACAGGAGTAGAGGGTGAAAGGAAGAGAAGGAGAGTGGTCTCACTTAAGGAGTTTATTTTTTCCGTCTCGAGAAGGGTGCAGGGTCTCCAGCCGGACCGGGTGAGAGGAGAGGAAGTAAGAAACGATTTTACAGTGGAGGAGTCACACCCGATGAGACTAGCGGAATAACTTTGGAAGGTGAGGAGAGGGTCGTGGAGTCTAAGTGGAATGTAACGAGACAACCGAAAGTAACGTGATGGTACAGGATTATCTAATATATTAAAGTAATAGCTGATGAATTTTTTTTTTTCCAAAAGGGTGATCTTATATTCTTCGTGACACTCCGTCGTTAAAAGAAAGAAAGGAAGGATGGAGAGGGGAGGAGGAAAGGAGAGAGAGAGAGAGGTGGAAGGAAGCAAAGAAAATATAAGGATTGTGAATGTTATCACGGAATGTGTGTGATCGACCACTTCTTTGACGATAACGCACTTACTTGCCAATCATGAGTGATCCGTGACGTAGTTACCGAATCTATGAAATAAATACGAGTGTTATTCCGACTCTCCATAATAGTAGGGGTCAAATGTCTATTCCTTGAATCACAGGATTCACTATTTGAACTATTTCGAGTGTTTCAAAATCTCGGAAAGGTCGATCTGTCGACCCGAAGGGTCCACCACGATCCCCATTTCTCGGACGGACAGTTACGTCCATCTACGGCCTCTGTTCCAGAACTAGGGACCCACCCCTTCTAGGGGACCTCCGCCCGTGCCGTTGGGTGAGGTCATAAGAACGGACCTCTGAGGTGCCTGTCTCTTCGGACCGACTACCCGATACCAGGTGTCCCAGCGTTTCTCAACCTGCGCTGACTTCCCTGAAACGTGCGAGCGTGGATCTTTTGACGACTCCTCTACCATAATCCATCTCGTCAGTCCCATCCCTCCCACATCGGACCCCTATCGTCGTCTTCGGGAGTCGTATTGGTGCCGGTCCTAACGAACATTGACCTTTATGTATCAACAAGAGAAGTTTACTGATTCAGGAAAAACAGAAGTTTTATCTTGGGTCACAATTGAAAGGACCTTTAGAAAGGACCTAAGAGGGTTCTGTAATTAAGTCGTCTGGGGGAACACCAGGTGTGACCTCTTTATTGACTGAAATCACATTCTTCCTTCTTCTCCATTTTCTCTAAATAACACATGAAGTATCCACCACCCATGAAGTTTACCATACTGAAGGTAATAGGATATCCTATTTTAAGACTCTGAGACTCTGAATCTTTCAACTTTATTGAACTAGTTCTAGTGTTCCAATCATTTTCCACTTCGATCCTGACCTAGGATCCAGACGGACTAAAGATTCAATCATGGAAAAAAAAAAAAAAATGGAAGGTATGGTTGGAGTCTTTGATAGGTGAGATTAGTACCATAAAGGGACACACTACGATACTAAATAATATTCTTTATGTGTAAACCAGAAACAAGGACAAAGACCAAGTCTCGAGGATTTTGGGGACCTTAAAAGGTTTCACTACTGTCTTTCTGTTTCCACAGAAAATAACACAATTACTGAGGTGATCCCCACCTCCGACCAACGTCCCTCTCGGTTAACACTTTCTTGTAAGTCAGAAGGGAGGAGAAAGGAGACCCGGGCGAGGGGGGATGGGGGGTGGTCGGGTTCTGGAATACCCTCTCTTACCCTCGACCTTTGACTCAAGTCAGTGGATACCCGTTTCTAAATTAGTTAATACGAATACTTGCCCCGGAGGTACTTTACGCTCTCATACCTCTCGAAGACCCAACAACTTGTGCACCCCTACACCCCTCACAGCACGGACCTCTCCCGTACCTTTGAACGCGAAAGGGGGTACGGAACAGGACACATAGAGGAGGTAGTCCGAAAAGAACTCAATATGGGAAAATATTGTTTGACCACTAGAGCATTCATTTTACAAAGAGACTGAAGGTACTTGACGAGATCGTTTGATTAACTCGAGTTCCTTCCCCAGCAACCTTTACAGTTGTTTATCCACTGGGTGGTCGACCAGTCTTCGTGTCCACTGTTGGACCTGAACAAAGACTTCATCACCCCACCCCCACCCCCGTCAGAATACCCCGACTCGGAAATCGGACACCTTACACTACGATAGAGATCCCAGTCTCAACTCAAATTAATTATCCTGTGAATCGGCCCGGAGGGACCATCGAGTCAACCATTTCTTAGGCGGACGTTACGTCCTCTGGGGTCAACCTAAGGACCCAACTCTTTTAGGCGACCTCGTCCCTATCCGATGGGTGAGGTCCTAAGAACCCGAAGGGAACACCGAGTTTCTTAGACGGGCGTTACACCTTCTGGACCCAACCCTGCTAGGGATCTCTTCCCTTACCGATGGGTGACGTCATAAGAGTGGACCTCTTAAGGTACCTGACATATCAGGTACCCCAGCGTTTCTCAGCCTGTTAAGACTCGGTGAAAGTGAAAGTGAATCGACCACAGTTCTTTACCGTACAACCCCACTCCTTATGGACGGGGGTAGGTATGTCTACAAACGTACCCCTTTGACCTCCGGTCTTGTGAGACGAGTTTGGGAAAGGTGTTCGAAGACGACAGAAAGTAGAAGTAAGGGAGAATTCCACATACTCCACGGAGGAAGGAGCGATTAGAGTGGGAGAGTCTTAAGGGAGAGAGAGGAACATAGGTTTAGTGGAGTGGGTGACACGAGAGGGACAGAGGACCCGGTCGCCTGTCCGACAATAGGGTAAAGTACAAAAGAAGGAACGGGTCGGGGCACCAGACCGACAGAAAAGATGTAGAAAGTTCCGGTTCCAGTCTATGGTAAAGAAATCTCTGTATAAGGACCAGGGGATCAGATCCAGTCTAGGGGACCCACACGGGGGGAGACCATCGTGTAAGTCTTGAGTTTAAAGGTTTGAAGTACTCCCATTTCTTCCCTGGGTAGTATAAGTAACACACACACGAGTCCACGAGTCAACACATATTGAGAAACGTTGAGGTACCTGACATCGGGTGTTCTGAAGAGACAGGTACCCTAAAGGGTCCATTCATAGGACCTCACCCAACGGTAAAGCAGGAGGTCCCCTAGAAAGGCTGGGTCCCTAACATGGACGTAGAGGACGCCGAGAACGTAACCGTCCGAGTAATGGTGACTCGGTGGACCCTTTGGGTAGTATGAGTGGTGATATAGAGCTTAAGTACCATGACAGAATAAGTCCCATTCTGATATAAAAAGATGTATATAAAAGGAATAAAAAGGACAGGGTTGGTTATTATCTTAACCTCCGGTACGAGGCAACCTAAACTAGGAGTAGAAAGAGTTTCTGGTTTTACACCTAAGTCATGTTTTCTTGACTAGTAATTAAGAAGTAGATAATCTTTCCCAAACATTGACAAAATGTCTTGTTGTGTCTGAAGAGTCTGTTCCATGTGACCAAACATTTAGGGAATTAGAGTCCTTCTGTAAAAATTAACGGCACCCTGTGTTACTCGACCTTTGTCTTTTAGTGGTAATCTTTATAATAAGTGCCAGGTGTCTGTAACCGTCTCGGGTATAGGACAGGAACGAACTTAGCGGACAACCGTACGAATCTACTCGTCTCGATCCTCCCGTGACGGTCGACGGGTTTACGGCCGGGAAGGGTTTCCTCCGGAGAGAGGTCCTTAGTAAAGAAGACAAATTCTTTGATAATACTTAGAGTTCTAGAATCTAGGTTTGTTAAGGAGTATGTCTTAAGTCACTCGGTGTACTAAGGATTCCCTGTAACTAGTAAATCGACGACACAGGTTTATAGGAAGAAACCCCCGTTAGGTTCTGACCTTCCTCCATGTCAGAATAGGGGGATCTTTCCACCCCCTCGCGTCGATCTCATCCACGGGTCCGTCTATACGGACGGTCCTTGAACCTTGGTGGTGTGATTCCACACTCTATGTACCTCTCTCTCACTCTCCGAAAGTTCGTGGGGGTCCTCACACCGGTCGGACAGTCACTGGACACTATTACTGGAGTTCTTGTCGTACGAATTGTCTGACTGGAAGTCGTCTTAAAGGAAGGACCGAAGACTCGAACCAAGGGGTCAGAAGGACCCCAAGTCACTCGAGAGACAAGAAAGGGATTATTTAAGGAAAAGGTAAATTCAGTGAGTCTACAGACAGCAGACCTTGAGACCGACCATTTAGGTCATACCGGGAGGGCCGTCCGTGTCAGGATCTCATCAATCGTAGTGTCCGTTTCTTCGACCAACAATGTCCTCTGGGTACGGACCGAAGTTCAATCTTCGGAAGGGAAAGGAGGACATATTTTATTGTTCCACTAGTAGAAGGATGGATAGGACTTCCCTACGATAGTCTTAGTTCAGTTCTATTACAGGTGTCCTTCCCTGAACCATGGATCTTTACCACTCCGTTTAAATTGTCAATACTCCCGAATCGATCGTGTTATCGATCTCCTTTTTGGTTTAACCTTTCGTCAGGTTTTCGTTAGGTGCAAGTCAACTCCTAGTGGGGAAGGAGTGTTAGACTCTCCAGAGGTGTGTCCAAGGAGAAATAGCCCCCAGTCGACACTATCCCGTAAAAGTCACACATGCACTTCTTCCGAGTCCTAGTTCACAACGAAGTGGGAAACTCCGAACGTAGGGGTTTCGTTCCGAGAAATAGTGAATTATCGAAAAACCTTCTTCTCACATAAAATGTTTATCTAAAAATTTGTTTGTAATACTATCATAAACCCGAAGGGTCCACCATGTCACCAATTGTTAGGTGGACGGTTGCGTCCTCTGAACCCGAGTTAGGGACCCAACCCTTCTGAGGAGACCTCCTCCTTTACCATTGTGCGAGGTCATAAGAAAGACAAAACGAGAAAGAAAGAAAAATTTAATTCCTATTAAATATTACGCTACAAAGACGGTATGTAGTTGGACCTAATCGGTATCCTTATGTAACAGGGGAAGGGGCACTCGGAGGGACGGGAGTGGGGTAGGGTAGGGAGATCCAACAGTCTCCCAGGACCGAACTCAAGGGACTCCGTGCGTCGCGTGAGGGCGACATGTGCAATCACAAATACAGAGGTCCGATGAGAGAGGTAAGCAGGGTGGGGGAGGAAGGACGAGAGGCCACAGGTGTTCATAGGAGATACAGACGTAGAGGTAACGACGACGACAACGACGACGACGATTAAGTGGAGTCAGCACAGACTGAGACACACTGGGGTATCTGCCGTCGGGTGGTCCGAGGGGGCAGGGACCCTAAGAGGTCCGTTCTTGTGACCTCACCCCACGGTAACGGAAGAGGCCGTAGAGGTAACGATGGGACGCTTATCGAAATAGTCATGGGAGAAAGATCTAAGGTATATATACGTAATTATATACTATAAATGCAAAGAGAAAGACTGAATGAAGGGATACATATTATCCGAGATTCAAGTAGGTGAAGTAAACGTGATTGAGTCTACCAAAGGAAAAATACAGACTTATTATGAGGTGACACATATACATGGTATCGGAGAAATAGGTAAGTAGACAGCTACCTGTAGATCCAACGAAGGTCCAGGACCGATAACACTTGTCACGACGTTACTTGTGACCCATGTGCACAGAAAAAGTCAATACCGAAAGAGTCCCACATACGGATGATCCCCCTAACGACCCAGTATACCATCAAAATAAGGATTAAAAATTTCCTTAGAGGTATGACAGAAGGTATCACCGACATAATTAAATGTAAGGGTAGTTGTCACTTTTTCCCAAAAGAAAAGAGGCGTAGGAGAGGTCGTACATAACAAACGTCTAAAAAACTACTACCAGTAAGACTTGTTACACTCCACTATAGAGTAACATCAAAACTAAACGTAAAGAGATTATTGCTCACTCCACCTGTCCCTCCGCACCGCACGACGTCAAGTACCCCAGCGTCTCAGGCGGCGCTGACTTGACTTGACTTATTACTCGCTACAACTCGCAGAAAAGTACACAAATAATCGGTAGACGTACAGAAGAAACCTCTTTACAGACAAATCCAGAAAACGGGTGAAAAACCAACCCAACAAACCAAAAGACCATAACTCAACGTATTCGACGAACATATAAAACCTTTAATTAGAAAACAGTCAACAAAATAAACGATAATAAAAGAGGGTAGGACTCACAAAAGAAAAGTAGAACAAATATCAAAAGAAACGACACGCTTTCGAAAATTCATATCATAACCGTGTTTTTGTCTTTATATTTGTTTACCTTGTTCTCTCTTTCAGGTCTCTATTTGGGTATGTGGATACCCGCGGAATAGAAACTGTTTCCTCCGTTCTTATATGTTACCCCGTTTCTGTCCAAGAAGTTATTCACAACGAACCTTTTGACCTGTCGATGTACATTTTCTTACTTTAATCTTGTGAAGGATTGTGGTATGTGTTTCTATTTAAGTTTTACCTAATTTCTGGATTTAGATTCAGGTCTTTGATATTTTGAGAATCTCCTTTTGTATCCGTCTTGTGAGATACTGTATTTAGTATCGTTCTAGGAGACACAGGGTGGAGGATCTCATTACCTTCGTTTTTGGTTTTATTTGTTCACTCTGGTGAAGTAATAAGAACGGACTTCTTAGGGTACCTGTCTCCTCGGACCACCCAATATATCAGGTACCCCAGCGTCTCAACCTATACTGACTTGTTGACTCGTACGTACGCACGACTAGAGACTCTCAAGGACATTCAGTTAATCCTTTCTTATACAGACAAAACCTTTTATGTAAGGTAACGGTCTTTCGATTTACAAAATTCTATAAGACTCAGAAGTCCTTTCTTCCCCAAGAACCCCGGTTCCAAAGTCTACTTATGTTGTTCGGGATCCTCAGGGCCGACGGAAGTCTCTTCACCCGTTCCTACTCAGTAAGTAAGTAGATCACTGAACACGGGTCATTGACAAGACACAATTAGTCACTTGTCTACGATTGTGTGTCAGGGACGGAGTCCCCTTCGAAGTCTCCGAAATCTCTAACGAAAGTCAGAGGAGTTAAAATCTTAGATACACATGTCACCGAAGGACACCATCGAGTATAAAGAGGAACATTTATCGAATAATAAAATCCGTAAATACAAAAAGAGTGATTGACCTGAATCTCCCGTCCGCCGGAGTCTGTATTCGTTTAACGGTTCAAGTTAAAAAAGAGATTTCCGATCGTGACGTCTTTCTCGTATCGAAACCATAGTCTTCGTTACCAGTAAGTTTACTGTGGAAACTTACTGGCAGAAACACTAAGACCCGTTTATTAACTTAAAGACGTTCGGAAGTTGGACTGTAATCCTACAGTCACAATAATCCTACGTCACTTTAGTATTATACTAAAGTCGTGTCTAAGAGTTTTTATAATTCGTAGAATAAGGATTAAGAGGTGACAACAACGAAAGAGTCTCAGGAGAAACAACCCCTCGAAAAGGAGGTCTTCGGAAGGGTGTGGGGTCCGACCCGTGTCGGAAAGGAAACACGGGTACACCAGGGGTCAAGTCAAGTCAGCGAGTCAGCACAGACTGAGAAACGTTGGGGTACTTAGCGTCGTGCGGTCCGGAGGGACAGATAGTGGTTGAGGGCCTCAAGTGAGACTGAGTGTAGATAGCTCAGTCACTACGGTAGGTCGGTAGAGTAGGGGACAGTAGAGGAAGAGGAGGGGACAGTAGAGGAAGAGGAGGACGGGGGTTAGGGAGGGTCGTAGTCTCAGAAAAGGTTACTCAGTTGAGAAGCGTACTCCACCGGTTTCATGACCTCAAAGTCGAAATCGTAGTAAGGAAGGTTTCTTTAGGGTCCCGACTAGAGGAAGTCTTACCTGACCAACCTAGAGGAACGTCAGGTTCCCTGAGAGTCCTTAGAAGAGGTTGTGGTATCAAGTTTTGGTAGTCAAGAAGTCACGAGTCGGAAGAAGTGTCAGGTTGAGAGTGTAGGTATGTACTGATGACCTTTTTGGTATCGGAACTGATCTACCTGGAAACAACCGTTTCATCAGAGACGAAAAGTTGTACGATAGATTCAACCAGTATTGAAAAGAAGGTTCCTCATTCACAGAAAATTAAAGTTCCGACGTTAGTGGTAGACGTCACTAAAACCTCCGGGGGGGGGGTTTTATTTCAGACTGTGACAAAGGTGACAAAGGGGTAGATAAAGGGTACTTCACTACCCTAGTCTACGGTACTAGAAGCAAAAGACTTACAACTCGAAATTCAGTTGAAAAAGTGAGAGGTGAAAGTGAAAGTAGTTCTCCGAAAAATCGAGGAGAAGTGAAAGACGGTACTCCCACCACAGTAGACGTATAGACTCCAATAACTATAAAGAGTCCCGTTAGAAATAAGGTCGAACACGAAGAAGGTCGGGTCGTAAAGAGTACTACATGAGACGTGTATTTAATTTATTCGTTCCACTGTTATATGTCGGAACTGCATGAGGAAAAGGATAAACCTTGGTCAGACAACAAGGTACAGGTCAAGATTGACAACGAAGGACTGGACGTATATTCAAAGAGTTCTCCGTCCAGTCCACCAGACCATAAGGGTAGAGAAAGTCTTAAAAGGTGTCAAATAACACTAGGTATGTCAGTTTCCGAAACCGTATCAGTTATTTCGTCTTTATCTACAAAAAGACCTTGAGAGAACGAAAAAGCTACTAGGTCACCTACAACCGTTAAACTAGAGACCATGGAGACGGAAAAGATTTCGGTCGAACTTGTAGACCTTCAAATGCCAAGTCTAACGACTTCGGACCGGACCTCTTAAAACTCGTAATGAAATGATCGCACACTCTACTCATGTTAACACGCCATCAAACTCGTAAGAAACCGTAACGGAAAGTCCTAAATAGTAAATGTGAAAGACACAATAAAATATTTATTGGATAAATAAACAGACAGAGGGGAATAAGTGATTCCCGTGTAAGTAGATCATCAAAGACGACGAATCATCTATGAATCCTTTACAGAACACCCAACCAAAATCCGTTGATCTAATTACTTATTACATTTCTTATACACATATTTCTTATAGGAAATAGATTACGAGGTGCACGACGGAGATTAAAGAGGACGACAAACACACCCGAGAAAGAGTTACCTCCCCTTATTAAGGAAGTAGAAACTAAAAACCAAACGTGAGAGGGGTGGGGTGGGGGACTCGAGATATTAATTGTAAAATTGTACTTTTACAATGAATAGGGTTTATTTTGTGGACGGACTCAAAAAGACCTCTAGTTAAATTCCGTCTTAAAGATTTTCATGCAGGTCAAACTATCATTGAGTATAAGGTCACCGTCCCCGTCCCCCTATAAGAAATCAATTTATTCCCTTCTTTTACGAAATTATCGTAAAGAAATAAACAATATTTCTTGAAGAATCTAGAAATAAACTAGTACTTGGAAAAAAAAAAAAAAGGTAGATCACAAAGTGTCTAGACCATAATCCATCTTGTGTATACATCTTTATAGTGAAACAATTTTCGACTTTAACCATAGTGACTCGACTTAAAGTCTGAGACTTCCAATGAAAATCGACTCAGGAAGTCATCGACAGAGCACCCAATAGTCTCCAGGCAAAAATGTACCAAGGGTCACATGATGACAAAAACGTCGTGTAAATGTCCATCACCCACACACACCCACACACCCACACACCCACACACCCACATTGTACACCACCCCATCCCCAGGTGTCCGTCGTCCTCCTTTATTGGACGTCCACCGTCTGCAAAGGAAAGAAAGGATTAGGATACAACAATACTACTGTGGACCAAAACTGACTTGAAAAGAGCTTGGAACTCGATTGATTACGCACAAAGAATACCTTTATAAAAAGAATTCGATACAATTACTTGATACATAAACGAACCTTTAGACGGAAAAAAGTTCTAAGTCCCGTTAACAAAATGTCGGTCCCTACTGAGTGGGGCACGGTTACGATAAGTTTTACGTACAACACCCTCCCCCGGACCACGTCGAGAGAGTCGGGAGTCTCCCGAAAGAAAAGAGACTAAGTCAACTCAAGTCAACGAGTCAGTACAGGCTGCTAAACGCTGGGGTACCTGACGTCGTACGGTCCGGGGGACAGGCAGACTAATCGTCGAACAATTGTCCATATATTGAGGAACGATTTTTGATCGTTCCCCCGTGCGAAAGACAGGGGAAGACTACAGACACAGTCTTCGAAAGAGATAGAGAAAATATGAAATTATTTTGAAACGATGTGTTTCAAGACTTACCAGTTCGGAGTAGAGACCAGGACCTAACTTTAGGAGAGAAGACCTCCATTGGTTAGGAACATATCGTGTACCGAGTGTCGACGTTGGAAAGTGTGTGTGTGTGTGTGTATGTGTGTATATATATTTTGGTTTGTTTAGTGTACCTAGTCTCGGAACAGATTAAGTTACTTTGATACTCGGTACGGTACATCCCCGTGGGTTCTACCTGTCCAGTACCACCTCTCAAGACTGTTTTGTACCAGGTGACCTCTTCCCCTATCGTTTGGTGAAGTCATAAGAACGGAACTCTTGGGGTACTTGTCATACTTCTCCGTTTTTCTATACTGTGACTTTTTACTTGAGGGGTCCAACCATCCACGGGTTATACGATGACTCCTTCTCACCTCTTTATCGAGGTCTTTCTTACTTCTCTGTCTCGGTTTCACTTTTATTGGGGGTCAACACCTACACCGATCACTACCTTCCTTTCAGATTACGACCTTTCTCGTTATAACGTATCCTTGGACCTTACAATCCAGGTACTTAGTTCCATTTAACCTTCACCGGTTTGTCCTTTACAGTTCTCATTTGTAACTTTAAAATCCTTAGTCACTTGATTTTACCTGACCTTACCCACTTAAATTAAGTCTACTGGTAATATAGATGATGACACCCGTTCTCAGGGAATCTTATTTACCTCATCGGTAGTATCAGTTGTTTTCTCAGGTTTTACGTCATGAACCTACGTTAGAGTTTTTGCTGTCTTGCTAGAGACAAGTAAAGGTTCCGTTTGGTAAGTTATAGTGTCATTAGGTTCAGATACGAGGTTGGTGATTACGACTTCTTCGACTTCAACTTACCAAGATACTACTGGATGTTCTGAAGATCTTAATTGTGATTTTCTTCTACAGGAAAGGTAGTATCCACTGACCTTACGTTTTCATCCTTCAATTCTCTATGGACCTCACTGTCCGTTCAAACCAGAACCTCATGTTTTACTTCGTCCCGTTTCCGATTGTCTCAAAACGGTTCTCCTACGTGACCAGTATCGTTTGTGGGAGAAGGTTGTTGCGTTCTCTGCTGAGATGTGTACCTGTAGAGGTCTACCAGTTGTGACTTTAGTCTAACTAATATAAGAAACGTGGATTTCTACCTCTTCGAGATAAATAAGTCGTTTTGTTCTGTTCCTCGACTGACACCGAGTCTTGTACTTGAAGTCTGACTTTAACTTCTTTCACCCCTTTTGGTGATCTGGTAAGTCCATACCGGATTTAGTTTAAGGAATGTTAATATGTCACCTTCACTGTTTATCTAAGTTCACTAATCTCGACTATCTGTCTCACGGACTTCTTGATACCTGTCTCCAAGCACTGAATCATGTCCTCCGTCACTAGTTTTGGAATGGGTTCTTTTCTTTACGTTTTTCCGTTTTACCAACAGACTCCGCCGGAATATTTATCGACCCTTTTCTTCTTTTCGTTTTCCGTTTCCTCTTTTCCTTTCTACATAGGTAGACTTACGTCCCAAAGTTTCTTATCGTTCCTCTCTATTCTTTCGGAAGGATTCACTAGTTGTGTTTATTTATCTCCTTTTGTTATCTTACCCTTTCTGATCTCTAGAGAAGTTCTTTTAATCTCTATGGTTCCCTTGTAAAGTATGTTTCTACCCGTGTTTTTTCCTGTCTTTACCATACCTGGATTGTCTTCGTCTTCTATAATTCTTCTCCACCGTTCTTATGTGTCTTCTTGGCATGTTTTTTCTAGAATTTCTGAGTCTTTTAGTGTCACCACACTAGTGAGTAGGTCTCGGTCTGCAGGACTTTACGATTCACCCGGAATCCTTCTTAGTAATACTTATTCGATCACCTCCACTACCTTAAGGTCGACTCGATAAACTTTAGGAGTTTCTACTACGACACTTTCACGACGTGAGTTATACAGTCGTTTAAACCTTTTGTCGTCCCCGTTGTCCTGACCTTCTCCAGTCAAAAGTAAAGTTAGGGTTTCTTCCCATTACGGTTTCTTTCAAGTTTAATAACGTTTTAACATGAGTAAAGTGTACGATCGTTCTAATACAAGTTTTATGAATTTCGATCCGAAGTCGATATGTACTTGGCTCTTGTAGGTCTACAAGTTCGACCTAAATCTTGTCCCTCTCCTTGGTCTCTAGTTTAACAGTTGTAGGTGACCTAGTGTCTTTTTCGTTATCTTAATGTCCTTTTGTAGACGAAATAACTGAACGATTTCGGAAACTTACACACCTAGTGTTGTTTGACCTTTTAAGAATTCCTCTACGCTTATGGTCTGGTGGAATGGATGGAGCACTCTTTAGACATACGTCCAGTTCTTCGTTGTCAATCTTGGCCTGTACCTTGTCCGACCAAGATTTAACCCTTTCCTTATGTAGTTCCGAAATTTTACAGTGAGACGAATAAGTTGAAGATACGTCTTATGTAGTACTCTTTGCGACCCGACCTTCTTGGTGTTCGACCTTAGTTCTAACGCCCTCTTTATAGTTATTGGAGTCTACTGTGGTGGGAATACCGTCTTTCGTTTCTCCTTGATTTTTCGGGGAACTACTTTCACTTTCTTCTCTCCCTTTTTCGACCGAATTTTGAGTTGTAAGTTTTGTGATTCTAGTACCATAGACCAGGGTAAAGTAGTACCGTTTATCCCTTTGTCACCATTGTCACTCTCTGAAATAAAAAAACCCGAGGTTTTAGTGACGTCTACCACTGACTTTGGATCCTTAATTTTCTACGAACGAGGTACCTTCTTTTCGATACTGGTTGGATCTGTCGTATAATTTTTCGTCTCTGTCATGAAACGACTGTTGCCAGACAGGTCAGTTTCGATACAAGAAGGGTCATCAGTACATGCCTACGCCCTTGACCTGGTATTTCTTCTGACTTACGACTTCTTGCCTAGGAAGAGTCGCCACCACAAGCTCTTCTCAGAACTCTCGGGGAACCTGACGTTCCTCTAGTTTGGTCTGTTCGGATTTCCTTTGGCTAGGACTCATAAGTAACCTTGTGGACTACAATTTCGACTTTGAGTTACGAAACCGGTGGACTACACTTCTTGACTGAGTAGTCTTTTCTGGGACTACGACCCTTTCTAACTTTCCGTCCTCCTTTTCCCCGGCTGTCTCTTACTCTACCAACCTACCGTAGTGGTTGAGTTACCTGGACTCACACTCGTTCGAGACTTTCAACCACTACCTGTCCTTCGGATCACCACACCAAGTATGCCAGGGTTTCTCAGTCTGTGCTGACTCGTTGACTCGGATTATAGATAGATGGATATATAGACAGACATTTATATATTATATATATCTCTCTCTGTCTCTCTGTCTCTTAGACACTCTCTCTCTCTCTATGTTCCCGAAGGGACCCCCGAGTCTACCATTTATTAGGAGGACGTTGCACCATCTGGACCCAAGTTAGGGACTCGACCCTTCTAGGGGACCTCTTCCCTTACCGTTGGGTGAGGTCATTAAAAACGGACCTCTTAAGGTACCTGACACCCGGACTGATCGATATCATGCACACCAACGTTTCTCAGTCTGTGTAGACTCACTGAGTCGTGTCGTGTCGTGGCATATATATACACACACATATATATCACACAATTACTATAACTTATTCGTCATAAATTCCCTACATAGTCTTTTATGGACCTCTTCCCTTTCCGATGGGTGAGGTCATAAGACCTGACCTCTTAAGGTACCTGACATCTCAGATACCCCCATCGTTTCTCAACCTGTACTGACTCGCTGAAAGTGAAGTGAAGTTGTCTTTTACCGTACAATGAAAACGAAAGGATGATACGGGTATTTCATATACCTTAAGTAAGTAAACTGTCCATAATGGTCGGTATAAGATACAGTCTGTTATCCCTACGAAGAATTCACCTCAGACCCCGTTAGGTACCGAATGGGGAAAATTCATTTCTTCCTGACCCCAGTGAGATTCACGGAAACGTCTCTTTTAAGTCATGTACGTGTCCGGACACCTACCTTGGGGTGTGGGTAGCCAGACCGGTAAGGAAAACAATGTTGTTCCCTTGTGAAGACGCACCTAACAGTCATCTCTTCGCGACAGGACTCGGGAGACCCCACTGGGTGTGACACCCAGGTCCCTCTGGGGTAAAGGGTGTCACCGTCGGTACACCCACTACGGTGCGACATACATGGTTCAACGATTTATAAAACGTACACTGACCTCCCTTTCATTTTCGGTCCCACAGGTCCCACTTTGACTCTCGTCCCTTCTCCGGTCACTCCGTCCGACCCCGGTCTGGGACACTTTGGAACATCCTGTGCTGTTCTTAAAACCTAAAATAGAATTTATGTTGTCTTTCAGTAACTTTCCTATTCTTTTCCCCCTTTTACTGTACTAGTCTTTACGAAAAACTTTCCGAGTGAGAAGAATTTCAGACCTTAAACATACACTACTCCCTACATACACACAGACCTGTCACCCATCTTCTTTTCCTAAGGATCCCGTCTCGACCCGGGACGACTTAGGGATCCGAGACCACCCACCCGACCCCCAGTCGGACCTACCACCCGAGACTACGACTCCGTCTCCTTTTTCAGATAAGTGACCGATGTCACGAAAAATAAAACCGCCCCCCGCCCCCCCCCGCCACAGGGACTCGCTCTCCCGAAGGGTCCACCTAGTCACTATTTCTTAGACGGACGGTTACGTCCTCTGTGTCTTCAGCACTCAAGTTAGGGACCCAGCCCTTCTAGTGGATCTTCTCCGTTACCGTTGGGTGAGGTGACAAGAACGGATCCTTTAGGGTACCTGTCTCCTCGGACCACCCGATGTCGGGTGTATCCCAGTGTTTCTCAACCCGTTCTGACTCGTACGTGTGCCACTCGTTCTTCAGTCTCCTACTCTATCAATCCATCGTAGTGACCGAGTTAGCTGTACTTAGACTCGTGTGAGACCCTCTTACATCACCTGGCTCCTCGGACCGTACGACGTCAGGAACCCCAGTGTTTCAAAACTGTACTGCAACACTGACTTATTGTCGACTCGTTCTTTTCACACCGAGACTCCGCCCGTCCGTCTGTTCAGGTCATTCCACCCCTCTACGGACTCCCCGAGGTTTTAACTCTCCGTTTTCGGTCTCGGGCTTCTCAGTCACTTAGATCTGTCTCGCCCCCAGTCGCCTCTGTCGTTACAGACGTTGTCCGTGTCTCCGGACCCCTCCGTCGGAGGACACCCGAGACCCGGTCTTTGGACTTAAATTGACCAGTCCCGATTCCATTCTTCAGAAGTAGAAAGGTCTTCGTAGTAGATAAGGTGAACCAATCTAAAGTGAATATTCAACAAATTATCCCACGGGACCAACGATGTCCTGAGACTTTAAAGACTTTGGAACTACTCTTCGTCCGCCAGTCACACCCCCACGTCTCTTCAACGTATAAAAGACTACAGTAAAAAAGAAAATAATTTCTTATAAACTAAATGTTAAAAAGTTCACATATTGTTTCACTAAGGTAATACATATACATGTATATATACATGAACAAATGTATATATGCAAATATATATATAAGTCTAAGAGCGGGTGACATGTAATAATGTGTCAAGAGACATCGTGTGTTATTTAGGATCAGCAAGTAAAATATCAATCATCACATACGTGAGCCAAATGCACACATGAATCAGTACAGGCTGAGAAAATGTTGGGGCACCTGACATCGGGCGGTCCGAGGAGAGAGGTACCCTAAAAAGTCCGTTCTTATGTTCTCTCCCAACGGTAAAGGAAGAGGTCCCCTGGAAGAACCGGGTCCCTAGCTTAGGGGATACAGAATATAGAGACGAAACCGTCCGCCTACGAAATGGTGACTCGGTGGTCCCTGCGAGTAGTAAAAGTGGTGATATGGAGGTTAGATACCTTGACAAAACAAATCCCATTCTGTTATATAAAAAGTATAAAAAGGTGTATAAAAATTTTTAATAAAAGGGGTAGTAAAGGAGAGGAAAAAGAAAGGGTTGGTTTTATTTATATCATCTTGACCTCCGGTACGAGGTGACCTAAACTAGGAGTAGAAAGAGTTTCTGGTTTTACACCTAAGTTCTGTTTCCTTGACTAGCAATTGGGAAGTAAATAACCTTCCATAGACATCGACTAAGTATCACGTTGTGTCGTCTGAAGAGTTCTGTTCCATGTAACCAGACATTTAGGGAATTAGAGTCCTTCTGTAAAAATTAACGGCACCCTGTGTTACTCGACCTTTGTCTTTTAGTGGTAATCTTTATAATAAGTGCCAGGTGTCTGTAACCGTCTCGGGTATAGGACAGGAACGAACTTAGCGGACAACCGTACGAATCTACTCGTCTCGATCCTCCCGCGACGGTCGACGGGTTTACGGCCGGGAAGGGTTTCCTCCGGAGAGAGGTCCTTAGTAAAGAAGACAAATTCTTTGATAATACTTAGAGTTCTAGAATCTAGGTTTGTTAAGGAGTATGTCTTAAGTCACTCGGTGTACTAAGGATTCCCTGTAACTAGTAAATCGACGACACAGGTTTATAGGAAGAAACCCCCGTTAGGTTCTGACCTTCCTCCATGTCAGAACAGAGGGGATCTTTCGACCCCCTCGCGTCGATCTCATCCACGGGCCCGTCTATACGGACGGTCCTTGAGTCTTGGTGGTGTGATTCCACACTCTATGTACCTCTCTCTCACTCTCCGTAAGTTCGTGGGGGTCCTCACACCGGTCGGACAGTCACTGGACACTATTACTGGAGTTCTTGTCGTACGAATTGTCTGACTGGAAGTCGTCTTAAAGGAAGGACCGAAGACTCGAACCAAGGGGTCAGAAGGAACCCCAAGTCACTCGGGAGACAAGAAAGGGATTATTTAAGGAAAAGGTAAATTCAGTGAGTCTACAGACAGTAGACCTTGAGACCGACCATTTAGGTCATACCGGGAGGGCCGTCCGTGTCAGGATCTCATCAATCGTAGTGTCCGTTCCTTCGACCAACAATGTCCTCTGGGTACGGACCGAAGATTGACCAGAGTTCAACCTTTGGTACCTTCAGAAGTCAAAGGAGGACATACTTGACGATTGCACGGATGGGAGGGTGGATAGGACTTCCCCACGATACTCTTAGCCTTCACTATTACAGGTATCCTTCCTTGAACCATGGATTTTTACCACTACGGCTATGTTTCCTATACTCCCGAGTCGATCGTTTTATCTCGTCTCCAGGGGTTTAAAAAACCGTGGTCCCTGGCCAAAACACCTTCTGTCAATAACGTGTCTGCCCCCTTCCCACCAAAACCCTGCTAATCTCGTATAACGTAGATAACACGAGAAAAAAGATAGTAATAATAATGCAACAGTATTACGTCATTACACTCGTCACCCTACCCCTCGCCGACATTTATTGTCTAGAAGCGAGTCACGGTCGACGAGTGAGGACAGCATGTAGGACCAAGGATTGTCCGGTCCCTGATTATGGATAGACACCAGGTCCCCAACCTCCGTTTTTGTTTGACCTCGATTTTGAGTCAGAAAGTCGACTCCTAGTCGGAAGGAGAGTTGAACTCTCCAGAGGGGTTCCCAGGAGAAATAGCCCCCAGTCGACACTATCCCGTAAAAGTCACACGTGCACTTCCTCCGAGTCCTAGTTCGCGACGAAGTGGGAAACTCCGAACGTAGTGGATTCGTCCCGAGAAATAGTGAAATATCGAAAATCCTTCTTCTGACATAAAATGTTTGTACAAAATTTTGTTTATAATACTATCATAAACCCGAAGGGTCCACCACCTCACCATTTCTCAGGTGGACGTTACGTCGTCTGTGTCCTCTGGACCCAAGATAGGAACCCAGTCTTTCTAGGGGACCTCTTCCCTTCCCGATACATCAGGTCATAAGAACAGACCTTATAAGGTGTCTATCTCCTCGAACCAACCGATATCAGGTATCCCAGTGTTTCTCAGTCTGTGCTGACTCCCTGACTCGTACGTGGGTACTATCGTAAATCATACATTATCTTACAAATAAATTATAAACAGCCTAGATACCCCCAAGTATAGTCAGTTCATCCTTTCTTAGACAGATTTTCTTAATTCCATAAGACTCAGAAGTCCTGTCTTCCCCAAGAACCCCGGTTCCCAAGTCTACTTATGTTGACTCTTCTCGGGATCCTCAGAGTCGTGGAAACCTGTTCACCCGTTCCTACTCAGAAACTAAGTAAGTCATGGAAACGGGCCCTTGGTGTAAGATACAACTAGTCACCCTACTTCTCTACGATTGTGTGTCAGGGACGGGAGTCCCCTTCGAAGTCTCCGAGATCTACAACGAAAGTCACAGGAGTTGAACGTGAGTAGAGTGTACGATCATTTCATTACGAGTTTTAAGAGGTTCGGTCCGAAGTCGTTATGCACTTGACACTTGAACGACTCCAAACTCGACCAAAATCTTTTCCGTCTCCTTGGTCTCTAGTTTAACGGTTGTAGGAGACCTAGTACTTTTTTCGTTCTCTCAAGGTCTTTTTATAGAGAAAGACGAAATAACTGATACGGTTTCGGAAACCGACACACCTAGTGTTCTTTGACACCTTTTAAGACTTTCTCTACCCTTATGGTCTGGTGGATTGGACGGAGGACTCTTTAGACATACGTCCAATCCTTCGTCGCCAATCTTGACCTGTACCTTGTTGTCTGACCAAGGTTTATCCTTTTCCTCATGCAGTTCCGACATATAACAGTGGGACGAATAAATTGAAGATATGTCTCATGTAGTACTCTTTGCGACCTGACCTTCTTTGTGTTCGACCTTAGTTCTAACGGCCCTCTTTATAGTTATTGGAGTCTATACGTCTACTGTGGTGGGAATACCGTCTTTCACTTCTCCTTGATATTTCGGAGAACTACTTTCACTTTCACCTCTCACTTTTTCAACCGAATTTCGAGTTGTAAGTCTTTTGCTTCTAGTACCGTAGACCAGGGTAGTGAAGTACCCTTTACCTACCCCTTTGTCACCTTTGTCACAGTCTGAAATCAAAACCCCGAGGTTTTAGTGACTCCTACCACTAACATCGGTACATTAATTTTCTACGAATGAGGAACCTTCTTTCAATACTGGTTGGATCTATGGTATAAGTTTTCGTCTCTGTAATGAAACGGTTGGTTCCAGGTAGATCAGTTCCGATACCAAAAAGGACACCAGTACATACCTACACTCTTAACCTGACACTTCTTCCGACTCACGGTTTCTTAACTACGAAAACTTGACACCACAACCTCNTTCTAGTACCGTAGACCAGGGTAGTGAAGTACCCTTTACCTACCCCTTTGTCACCTTTGTCACAGTCTGAAATCAAAACCCCGAGGTTTTAGTGACTCCTACCACTAACATCGGTACATTAATTTTCTACCAATGAGGAACCTTCTTTCAATACTGGTTGGATCTATGGTATAAGTTTTCGTCTCTGTAATGAAACGGTTGTTTCCAGGTAGATCAGTTCCGATACCAAAAAGGACACCAGTACATACCTACACTCTCAACCTGACACTTCTTCCGACTCACGGCTTCTTAACTACGAAAACTTGACACCACAACCTCTTCTGAGAACTCTCAGGGAACCTGACGTTCCTCTAGGTTGCTCAGGTAAGACTTCCTCTAGTCGGGACCCTAAAGAAACCTTCCTCACTGCGATTTCGACTTTGAGGTCATGAAACCGGTGGAGTACGCTTCTCAACTGAGTAACCTTTTCTGAGACTATGACCTTCCCTAACCCCCGTCCTCCTCTTCCCCTGCTGTCTCCTACTCTACCGACCTGCCGTAGTGACTGAGCTACCTGCGCTCAGACTCACTTGAGGCCCTCAACCACTACCTGTCGCTCCGGACCGCACGACGCTAAGTACCCCAACGTTTCTCAGTCTGTTCTGACTCGCTGACTTGATGTGACTTGACTTGTCAACGAAGGACACCATCGAGTATAAAGAGGAACATTTATCGAATAATAAAGTCCGTAAATACAAAAAGAGTGATTGACCTGAATTCTCGCGTCTGTCGGAGTCTGCATTCGTTTGACAGTTCAAAAGAAAGACTTCCAGACAACGACAACAAGTACCGATTCAACATAGGCTGAGAAACACTGGGGTATCTGACGTCGTGTGGTCCGAAGGGACGGGAAGTCATAGAGGGTCTCAAACGAGTTTGAATACAGGTAAGACTTCCGACCGGAACTTCTTTTCTCCTATCCCACCTTTAGTCTTCGTTACCAGTAAGTTTACGGTGACAGTAACGAATAATAGACACACTAAATCCCGTTTAATAACGCATAGACACTCGGAAGTAGGGTCGTCCCAAAACAATCCCTAGTCACGTTAGTAGTACACTAAAGTCGTGTTATGAACCGTGATTCGTTTATCAGTTTTTATAATTCGTAAAATAAGGATTAAGAGGTGTGAACGACGAAGGGGCCTCAGTAAAAACAACCCCTCGAAAAGGAGGTCTTCGAGAGGGTGTGCGGTCCGACCCGATTACTGTCGGAGAGGAAACACGGATACATCAGGGGTCTTAAATAGGAAATATGAAAAGTACAAAAAAAAAAAAAAGAAGACCTTTATTAGACAAATACACAACCAGAAGGGAGCTCTCCGAGATGTAAACGATTCCCGTGTGTATAAAAAAAACAGATCATCAAAGACGACGAATCACCTACGAATCCTTTACAGATACCTAACAAAAAAACCGTTTATCCAATTATTTGATACATACATACATTCTACATATACTCTTGTAGGGAATAGATTACGAGGTACCCCGGGGGAGACTAAAGGGGACAACAAACTCCCTCTAGGAAGGGAACACCGAGTCGACCATTTTTCTTAGACGGACGTTACACCCTCTGGACCCAAGTTAGGGACCCAACCCTTCTAGGGGACCTCTTCCTTTTCCGATGGATAAGGTCATAGGACCGGACCTCTTAAGGTACCTGACATATCGGGTACCCCAGAGTTTCTCAGTCTGTGCTGACTCGTTGAAAGTGAAAGATCTACCACCCTCATTAAGGAGGTAGAATCTTAAAACCAAACGTAGGGTGAGGTAGGGGACTCAAGACGTTTATTATAAAATTGCCCTTTTACAATGAAGAGGGTTTATTTTATGGACGTACTCAAAAAGGTCTCTAATCAAATTCCGACTTAAAGATTTTCATACAGGTCAATGTATCATTAAATATAAGGTCCCCTTCTTTTCTAAGAAATCAATTCATTCCAATCGTAAAGAAATAAACGACATCTTGAAGAGTCTAGAAAATGAACTAATACTTGGAAAAAAGAAAAAACACCTCACAAAGTGTCTAGACCATAATCCACCTTGTGTGTACATCTTTATAGTGAAACTATTTTCGACCTTAACCATAGTGACTTGACTTTTGAAAACTTTCGACGAATTACAACTCAGGAACTCACCAACAGGACACCCAATAGATAATCTCCAGACTAAAATGCACAAAGGGGTACATGATAAAAACGTCGTCCAGAAGTTCATCACTCTATATATATATCTCTCTCTCCCGCCCCCCCGAAAAGACCACAGAGTCTACCACTTCTTAGACGGACGTTCTGCCCTCCGGTTCCAAGCTAAGGACCCAGCCCTTCTAGGGGACCTCTTCCCTTACCAAGGCTGAGATCATAAGAACGGACCTTTTAAGGTACCTGTCTCCTAGGATCGTCCGATGTCAGGTACCCTAACGTTTCTCAACCTGTGTTCACTCGATGATTGTGGCGGTAGTGGTATATATACACATATATCACACAATTACTATAACTTATTCGTCATAAATTCCCTACATGGTCTTTTATCGTAAAATGAAAACGAAAGAATGATACAGGTATTTCATATACCTTAAATAAGTAAACTGTCCATAATGGTCGGAATAAGATACAGTCTGTTATCCCCACGAAGAATTCACCTCAGACCTCGTTAGGTACCGAATGGGGAAAACCCATTATCTTCCGAACTCAAGTGAGATTCGCGGAAACGTCTCTTTTAAGTCATGTACGTATCCGGGCACCTCCTTCGACGTGTAGGTAGTCAGACCGGTAAGGAAGACAATGTTGTGTCTTTGTGGAGTGGAACGGTCATCTCTTCTCGAGAAGACTCGGGAGAGCCCACTGGGTGTGACACCCAGGTCCCTCTGGGGTAGAGGGTGTCACCGTCGATACCGTGACACCAGGAAGTAGGACACCACTACGGTGCAACATACACGGTTCAACGAATTGTAAAACGTGTACTGACTCCCTTTCGTTTTCGGTCCCACAGGTCCCACTTTGACTCTCGTCCCTTCTCCGGTCACTCCGTCCGACCCCGGTCTCGGACACTTTGGAACATCCGGTACTGTTCTTAAAACCTAAAATAGAATTCTTGTTGTCTTTCGGTAACTTTCCAATTCTTTTCCCCTTTTCGTTGTACTAGTCTTTACGAAAAATTTTCCGAGTGAGAAGAATTTCAGACCTGAAACATACACTACTCCCTACATACACTCAGACCTGTCACCCATCCTCTTTTCGTAAGGATCCCGTCTCGACCCGGGACGACTTAGGGATCCGAGACCACCCACCCGACCCCCAGTCGGACCCACCACCCGAGACTGCCGCTCCGTCTCCCTTTCAGACGAGTGACCGGTGTCACGAAAAATAAACTCCCCCAGGGACTCGTTCTTCAGTCTCCTACTCTACCAATCCATCGTAGTAGCGGAGTCACCTGCACTTAGAGTCGTTTGAGACCCTCTATCACCAACTGTCTCCTCGGACCGCACGATGTCAGGTACTCCAGTTTCTCAGTCTGTGTGGAATCGTTGACTTGTTGTTGTCTCGTTCTTTTCACACCGAGACTCCTCCCGTCCGTCTGTTCAGGTCATTCCACCCCTCTACGGAGGACGAGGACGACGACGACGACGACGACGACGACGACGACGACGACGACGACGACGACGACGACGACGACGATTCGACGAAGTCAACACAGGCTGAGACACGCTGGGGTATCTACCGTCGGGTGGTCCGAGGGGCAGGGACCCTAAGAGGTCCGTTCTTGTGACCTCACCCAACGGTAAAGGAAGAGNCGTCCGTCTGTTCAGGTCATTCCACCCCTCTACGGAGGACGACGACGACGACGACGACGACGACGACGATTCGACGAAGTCAACACAGGCTGAGACACGCTGGGGTATCTACCGTCGGGTGGTCCGAGGGGCAGGGACCCTAAGAGGTCCGTTCTTGTGACCTCACCCAACGGTAAAGGAAGAGGTTACGTACTTTCACTTTTCACTTTCACTTCAGCGAGGTTTTAACTCTCCGTTTTCGGTCTCGGGCTTCTCAGTCACTTAGATCTGTCTCGCCCCCAGTCGCCTCTGTCGTTGCGGACGTTGTCCGTGTCTCCGGACCCCTCCGTCGGAGGCACACCCGAGACCCGGTCTGTGGACTCAAATTGACCAGTCCCGATTCCATTCTTCAGAAATAGAAAAAGTCTTTGTAATAGAACAACGTGAAGAAAACAACCCCCTCCACTTCGCCCGCCTCGAGTTGGTCCTTTGTTTTCGTCTGTTTGGGACTCCGGTCCTATTGGTCTCGACCCTGACTCCGAACTGAGACTCCCTTCCCGCCCCGAAAATAGACCCCAAACCCCTGAGGATCATGACTTCTACTCTCCTTCCTTCGACTTACAACCTCTGAGGCGTTTTAAAGATCAAATTCGACAACACGAAAACCTTTATTCCACTCACGTCGAGTCTCAACTCTCTACCACGGACAGGGGTGGAGACGCCTGGAGTCTTGGAGAGACCTTCCGTCTACGCGGCTCTTTGTCAGGGAATTTGCCTTCGGGAGTCCGTGACGGTTACTACTTTTGCACCTAGGAGGAGCACCGGCCCCTGTCTCGACGTCCCCTTCCTGTACCGGGTATCGCGTCCCAGTGACCTACCCTGCCCCGACCCTTCGAAGATTCTCCTGGCGAAGTCCCTTGGTATGGTTATTACACTCTGAAATAAAGTCAAAATATTAAAAACACACTCTCCGTCTTCCATCCGACCTAAAGTCCAACATTGTTGTCTTCCCTTACTCAACAATAAACTCCATTTTTATTTTTCCACTGTAATAGTCATGGGACCGTACCACTTCTCACATATAGCACGAACTTAAGGTGAACTCAG
The DNA here is from genome assembly GCA_006410555.1 of Capra ibex. Lineage (NCBI taxonomy): Eukaryota > Metazoa > Chordata > Mammalia > Artiodactyla > Bovidae > Capra > Capra ibex. Next base: position 10,397,738 of record SJYO01038983.1, on the reverse strand, counting down.
GGAACTGTTATTCCTAAATCGTTCGTTTCGGGAAGGGAAGACGTACCGAGATTTGTACTTCTACCCTTCCTTTGGATTCGTAATCGCGTTCCAGGTCCACTCGACACTGAGAAAAAAGTGAGAAGGATTTAGGTGGTACGTTAAAGTTAAACTTTTAAGTGTTGTTGGACAAGATGAAAGTCCTGTTGTCGACGGTGTAAAGTGAAAATAAGGGTTGGTGTCTAGAACCTTGTCACTCAATTCGTGAAGTGCAGGTAGTTCTCACTCGAAACCTCAACCACCCCAGTCGATCCAACTGGCGAAAATCTGAGGACTCCTAACTTGTGTGATTTTAACGAACCAATCTATCCTTTCTCGGAGAAATATCCTCATAACGAAGACACACGATACGAGGTGTATATATATAAAAAAGTATTGTTTCGTGACTTTGTTTATTATTGTCTCCGTAAAGACAGAAAGGGAGACGTCTTTCTTACGGGCTCCTCCGCTGACGTGATCAATTGTACTAACGTACAACTTACGGGATTTAAGAGGCGGTGTTTTTTGGAGTTCTTCTACCAAGTTAATAACCTATTCGGAAAGATATTATGTAGGACCTCTCTATCTTTTGTATTTCCTCTTTAATCTCTCGCCTCTAGTGAGTGTTATACACATACCTTACGTCGGACTCCTCTACTAAAGGAAGTCGTAGAATTGATGAAATCGAGACATCCAGACCGCCCCTCCTCCCTCGCGTCCTATTTAAGGACGTTACCTCGAACCCTCAGAAGTCAGAAGTCCACCGTTTCACAAATCCGTTACATACCTGTGATCTACCGCGGGTATTAGAATTTTGCATCAGTTGTCGATCAATAGAAAAGAAATATCCGTGGGCGACCGCGACTACCAATTCTTAGATGGACGGTTACGTCCTCCACACTCTCGGGACCCGAGGTAGGGACTCGCCCCTTCTAGGGGACGTCCTCCCGTGCCGTTGGGTGAGGTCATAGGAACGGACCTCTTAGGGTACCTGGCTCCTCGGACCGTCCGATGTCAGATACCCTAACGTTTCTCAATCTGTACTGACTTCGCTGAATCGTACGTGTATACTGATGGAACACTGTTGTATCAACTAATAACTTTGATATATGTATAGACGAGTTTGTAAAGGATAATGACTATAGGACACTCCACGAGGAATTCATTACCAAACCACAGTTTATGTAAACCCTTTTCGTCATATAAAATAACCAGAGATTCCTCCAAGGGGAGGTCATGAGAACGGACCTTTTAGGGTACCTACCTCCTCGGACCACCCGATGTCAGGCGCCCCAGTGATTCTCGACCTATGCTGACTCGCTGAAGTGAAGTGCGTAACCTCTTCCTTTACCGTTGGGTGAGGTCACAAGAACGGACCTCTTAGGGTCCCTGCCCCCTCGGACCACCCGACGGCAGATACCCCAACGTGTCTCAGCCTGTACTGACTCTCTGAAAGTGATATGATATACTGTGTATAAGAATTCCATGTCACCAACCATCATTATCACAATTCATGAATGTTACACTGTACGAGACAAGATTCACGAAAGAGAGAAGAGAAAGGAGTCATACCGTGGAGAGAGAGAGAGACACACGAGTGTACGTAATCTATGTAACTATATGTCAACCGGAACCTAAACGTCAACCAACTTAACAACAACTCAACGAGTGAACACAGGCTAAAGGGTCCGTTCTTATGACCTCGACCAACGATAAAGGAAGAGGTCCCCTAGAAGGACTGGGCCCCTAGTTTGGGGACGGAGGACGTAACCGTCCACTTAAGAAAGGGTGACTCGGTGTTCCCTTCGGGTCAACCAACTTACGTACCTACGTTTTGAGCGACTACGCCTCCCGGCTGACATAAGTTACATGATACCGTAAAATATATTCCCTGAACTCAAATCGTCTAAAACGACAACTGTCCAACAGGACCTTGTTTAGGAGGTACCTATACCTTCTGTCGACATAGACGAAACCCGTCACTCGTAAAACTCTAGATAATAAGAGTGAGTAGAAACTCTAAAGTTAAGGACCCTGTCTTGGACTGTGTATCATTCGGTAATTATTTTGTTTAACAGAATCTTCTAAGATGTCAGACACACCCTCTTATTAAGTCCTTTTATCCTTACCTATAATGTAGGGACTAATCGTACCATCAACAGATAATATGTTCAAGGAAGAGCTACTTTTAGTCAACTCTCGTCTCTAGATGGGAAACCGAGAGAAGGGGCCCCTACGATAAAGAGGAGAGATTTGAATGATACAATAAAAATCGCACTGAATAAACGTTTATTTAGAATGTACTGAATCTTTAGATACGTGACTTAAAAATAAATCCCAAAAACAAGAAAACAAAAGGTCCTTCCATATCGAACAGAAATGTATGGGTCACCTTCGACATCTACGTTTTATAATAGGAGGTATACGGTAACGATTATTAAGACAGTGAAAAGGAAGGTATACCATTATTACACATTCAAAGGGTTCGGACAAATAAAGAAGGAACATCCCAATTTGTTACTTTAAGGTTATGACTCGGAAATGTGATCGGTTAAAAATCGGTGTCAAATATATTTAAAAGTGTTCGACTTTTCTTAAGGAAAAGGAAAGGGTGACATTTTTTACTTACCATAAAAGTAACAACTTGATAGAAACGTTTACAAAATGTATTTTTTATACTATAAACTTGAAATCTGTAACGACAATACATGATACTTAACGATAGAGATTCTTCTGATACTAAGACTAAACAACGGTACGAATGAGACACCAGGACCGTTATTATAAATTTACCTAAGTAGATGAAGACCTTCGTCTTTATGAACCCTCAAAAGAAACAACTCGATATTGTTCCAATAGTAGAACAAGGAAAGGGGTGGTGTACGGATCTCTAATTTGTTTATTTTGGGTATCGAATCTCCTAAAGAATAAATTTGTCTCAATTTTTCAGTTATTATAGTAGAGACACGGAGTCAAATAAGTATAAAGTTTACTTGTATTATTCCGTATCTCAACAAGATTCTAATGCAATGGATGGGGACACTGACTGAGTTTTCGAGGTACATTTATAATCAAGGAATATCAAAACACGCCCGAAGGGACGATCGAGTCGACCATTTCTTAGACGGACGTCACGTCCTCTGGACCCAAGTTAGGACCCAACCTTTCTAGGAGACCTCTTCCCTTGCCGATGGATGAAGTCATAAGACCGGACCTCTTAAGGTACCTGACATATCAGGTACCCCGGTGTTTCTCAGCCTGTACTGACTCGGTGAGAGTGAGTGATACCAAGACACACGAAGATTTACACGACGCGTGTGGTTCGTCACACATGTTTCTTCGAACATATGTGACTCTAGTAACAGTTCCAAAGCTTCTCTCTAACACGGCACTCCTCTTTCTTGTGACTAAACCCCAGTTCCCTCGACGAAAACTCAGGGTGTAGTCTCAGTCCTCGACACCTCGATGCCTGTTTAGTAAATCGGTAAGACTTAGGAGAAAGGGACTACACCTTTAACTCTCTTTATTATTGTGACTAGGGATCTTAGTTACGTACACTTTCACGAAACACAGACCCTTTCGCGAAACTGTTACCCTTGCGACTAACACGACTTTACTGTCTCACCAGGGGGTCAGATGTCTAAAAGTCGGTCCTACTCTTTCTATACATTCATACAGGACCTTTCTTAAGGTCTCCGTCAGAGGGTCCGAGATCACTGAAAAGTTCCGTAGTGATGAAAATAAATTATGAAAAAGTAGTTATTTGTTAAAAACTCTCTACCGATCCATGGTCCGTGACACGATTTACAACTCCTATGTTTTAGTATTTTCTATGTCTCAAACGAAAGTCTCTCGAAAACCATTGAATCATCTCTTTCTATTTGTACATTTATTTGTGCCTGTTACTCCAGATTCTCGAATAATCTTAAAATTTCAATATATAACAGATTTGAAATTTTTTTAAAAAAAATTGACCTCCTATTAATGATATGTTACGACACAACGAAAGACGGCATGTAGTTGCACTTAGTTGGTACCCGTATGTATCCAGGGTAGAGAGAACTTGGAGGGGGTGTGGGGTAGGATCGGGAGACCCAACAGTGTCTCGCGGACCAACTCGAGGGACGCAGTATACCGTTTAAGGGTGACCGATAGAGAAAATGTGCACCACTATGCATACAAAGTCCCGATGGGAGAGTTAAGCAGGGTGGAAGACGAAGGGGACGACACAGGTATTCAGACAAAAGAGAGAGACACAGAGACAAGGACGGAACGTTTATCCAAGTAGTCATGGTCAAAAGATATAAGGTAATTTTTTTCATATATAAAAAGAAAGAGAAAAACTGAAGTGAGACATATTGTCGGAAAGCCAAGTAGGTGGAGGGATCTTAACTCAGTTTAAGTAAGAAAAATTACCGACTCATTATAAGGTGACCCGAAGGACGAAGGGAGCATCGACAGTCATTTCTTAGACGGACGTTACGTTCTCTGGGTCTAAGCTAAGGACCCAGTCATTCTAGGGGACCTCTTCCTTTACCGATGGGTGAGGTCATATGGACGGATCCTTTAGGGTACCTGTCTCCTCAGACCACCCGACGTCAGGGAGTTCGACGTTCTCAACCTTGTTCCCAACCTGTACTGAATCACTGATTTGGTGGTGGTCATAAGGTGACATATATCCATGGTGCCGAAGAAATAGGTAAATAGACAGTTACCTGTAGACCCAACGAAGGTCCAGGACCGATGACATTTATCACGACGTTACTTGCGACCTCATGGACAGAAAATTTTGACCAAAAGAGTCCCATGTACGTGTCATCACCCAACGACCCAGTATACCATCTAAATAAGGATCAAAAATTCCTTAGAGATGCGAGAAGTGTTACCGACGTAGTTAAATGTAAGGGTGGTTGTCACGTTCTCCCAAGGGAAAAGAGGTGTAGGAGAGGTCGTAAATCATAAGCATTTCCAAAACTACTACCGGGAAGACTGGTCGCACTCCACTGTAGAGGAACATCAAAACTAAAATGTAAAGAGATCATTACTCACTACGACTTATAGAAAAGTTCACAAATAGTCGATAGACATACAGAAGGAACCTCTTTACAATTCAATATAGAATATACAGTAAATTCATGTCTTCTTCATCCAGACCCCCTCATCAACTTCCCCACTACTATCCGCTATCTTATTCCCGGACCGCGCCCCGGAATGGGATTAAGAAGGTATGAGTTAGGAAGATCTGTAGACTATCGACTACTCACTCGTCCTTGGAGATGTACACCCTCTTGGTGTCTGTATGTTTTCCCTCCCAGTTCGGACGTCTGGTCACCCGCGACGAGTCCAGTTGACTGATGTAGGATATCCATTTATTACACACGTCCCACCACCACTACCAATTGTTTATATTCCAGTGTCGATATTTCGTTTCTACTTAAAAGGTTTTCCGTGTTACTTTTGGTGTTTGATTTACGAAATAAATCAATGCTTAGTATTGGTAGGGGTATTTTGACCCGAGGAATTCATTAAGAGACAAGAATAAACGCACTAACGGTTTTGACGTCTCACCTGTACTTGTGAGTGTCACCTAAGTTGATGAATAGTATCTTAAATAGGGTTCCTCCACCGAACCACATTATCTTTCTTCGTAGTTATCTATAAGTTTCTCTTCTTTCCCGAACCTCTTCTCTCCTCAGCCCTTTCGTCCTACCTTCCTTCCTACCTTCCTTCCTTCCACCCATTCTCCTCGACCCACTTCCTATAATTCTGACTTATAAATTCAGGTTTGAGACTGAGAGATCAATCCACGTAAAAAAAAAAACGGTACGATGTACCCAACGTCCTAGCATAAAGAGACTGGGCCCTGACTTGAGTATGGGTGACATCACCTTTGTGTCTTAGAATTGGTGACCTGGTGGTCCCTTTAGGGGTTCAATCCACCTGAAACTGTTCAATAAATTGGAGAGACTTGGTATAAGAAAAGTAGACCTGTACCACTAAATGGAAAGTGTCACTGACACTCTTATATTTATTGAAAATATTTCATTAATGAAAAGATTATACCGACCATGTATTCAGGAATGACTGAGTAACGATCATTAAAAAGATAAATCCATTTACCACTACGCGATGGTGAATCGTTGTAGTGGTTTAACACACATCGTGATAAAATGTACAATAAGTAAAAAATTTTTTAATAAACATAAAGACCGATGCGACTCAGAAACAACGACACGTCCGTAAAGAGATCAACGCCGCTCACCCCCGGTGAGGGACCAACACCACACGCCCGAAGAGTAACACCACCGAAGAGAACGACACCTCGTAGAACCCGGACACCGGAAGCCGTCAACACCGAAGACCCGAGATCGTGTCCGACGTATCCACACCGTGCGTCCGAATCAACGAACCACTGTAGACCCTAGCAGGGTCTTGTCCCTAGCTTGGGCACAGAGGACGTGACGGTCCGTCTAAGAAATGGTGACTCGGTACCTCCTTCGGGGCTGTAATAAGAATTTGTCAATGTGCGTTGTTTGACGTACGTAGTACTTCTCCGGCAAAAATCTCATATTCCTTCCTGAAACTTTCTTTAAATCGTAAAACTTTTTATTCATTATGTGACTTTTCTTACGTACTAAGAGTTACAAGATAACCTATGTTTTTGCAGAGTCTTTTAGATTTACTTTTGTGATCGTGGAGATGGACATAGACTTCTTTCATTGTGCGGAGTTTGACGTTGTGGTAAATGTAACGTTGTACGTGGACTTCGGTATTACGAAAGAAGGCATAAAGGAAACCTTACTTCCACGAAAACCTAAATATTGACCTCCCCTGAAAGAGAGTCTTTCAGTCCCTTATTTCTAATTCCTCGTTATGAGTGTCTATCCTAGACCAGAGGAGAGACTTCGAGGGGCGAGTCCAGACGGCCAGGTGGTCGGTCTTACTTCCTCTGTTTTTATGGAAGAGGCAGAAGAGGCGGGTGCTACAACTTCGGGTCCGGTCACCTAGGAAATACGTCCTGGTGGAACGCCCCGAGGGACGTCTTTGTTCACCTCTTAGTGCAGGTATCCCACCGGGTCAGTTCCAAATGTAGCGAAAATGAATGATGGATCCTTTTGCCGAAGAGGTTAATACTATGTAAACGTATAGTTTTTATACGATTATAGTCCCGTCTACAGACTTAAGGAGTGACATTGTCTACGGTTATATGGTACGTTCAAACAGGGAATTAAGATTTTGGAAAGTAATTTGATCGAAATGAAGGTCAAAAGGAAACAACTATTGTAGACAAGAACATGACTCGTGATGATGTCGTCTTAAGTTATCCTACCTACATAGGTTGTTCTCCTTCTCTTAAACCCCCTGTTCCCTGATCTGGCTTATCCGGTCTGCTACTTGATATAATGTACTGTCGGAGACCCGAACACAGAACAAATTAATTTTAAATGAGACCTCCGTCACCCCTGAGTGACCTTCTAAAAACTCCGTACTTATTATAAATTTAGTTAAAATCCTTCTAGTGTTTACCGGTATACATCCTAACTACCTCAACCTTCGTGTCTATACTACCCTCTGTCCTTTTGATGACTCCGACAACTGGTTCATTCGGTCCAAATCCCTTCACTGTCGGACGGGTTTTCCCTACCGTCACTACTACTTTTCTTTCCCGGTGTACGTTCTCCACTAAACTTCCATCCTTGTCTCCAACAAAACCCATAACCTCCTCCTTCCTTCTTGTATATTCATGAACGTTTTTCCCCTCTCTCCCTTCCACCTTGGGTCCCATGCTCGTAGTCATACTAAAACTGTACGAATTAAGGTCCATGATCAGTCTGTAGGAACACCTCTACACACTTCGTCAATCTCTGTTTCCTATCCTTAAATCTAAGAGTCTCTCCTGACGTTTCCGTCTAAACTCCCAGTAGTCATTTTCCTACTCTCTAGTTTAGAATTCGGTTGTCACGTGACTCTAACAAATCTCCAACTTTTTAATACCTTGTGTCTTAACGTTCCCAAGATTCTTCCGTAGATCAGCTTGACAGAGATAGTCATCAAAGTTTTTTTACAATAGGACGTTCGGAGTCCAAACTGGTTCTAAAAAAAAAAAATTATAGTGGATGGGCAGAGAAAGTTTATAGAGTCAAGGTTAATACTTTACAAAGAGAAGATAAAAGGATGAGAATTACTATATTCTTACTGTTTTTTCAGGTTATATATAAAAAAATTTAATTAAAAAATAACCTCATAGTGACGAAATGTTACAACACAATCAAAGACGACACGTTATTTCACTTAGTCAATATGTATTTGTATAACAACATCAAGTCACCGATTCGGTACTGGTTGAGAAACACTGGGGTACCTGACGTCGTACGGTCCGAAGGGACAGGAAGTGATAGAAGACCTCAAATGAAGTTGAGCACAGGTAACTTAGTCACTACGGTAGGTCAGTAGAGTAGAAGACGGTGGGGGAAGAGGAGGACGGGAGTTAGAAAGGGTCGTAGTCCCAGAAAAGGTCACTTCGTCGAGAAACGTAGTCCACCGATTTCATAACCTCGAAGTCGAAGTCGTAGTCAGGAAGGTCACTTATAAGTCCCAACTCAAGGAAATCCTAACTGACTGAACTAGAACGACACGTTCCCTGAGAATTCTCAGAAGAGGTTGTGGTGACAAGTTTTCGTAGTTAAGAAATCACGAGTCGGAAGAAATATCAGGTTGAGAGTGTAGGTATGTACTGATGACCTTTTTGGTATCGGAACTGATATGTCTGGAAACAGTCGTTTCACTGTAGAGACGAAAAATTATACGACAGATCCAAACAGTATCGAAAAGAAGGTTTCTCGTTCACAGAAAATTAAAACACCGAAGTCAGTAACAAACGTCACTAAGACCTCAGGTTCTTTAATTTCTGACAGTGATAAAAAGGTGAAAAACAGGGAGACAACCGGTACTTCACTTTCCTGACCTAAGGTACTAGAAGCAAAAAACTTACAACTCAAAATTCGGTCAAAAAAGTGAGAGGAGAAAGTGGGAGTAGTTCTCCTAGAAATCAAGGAGAAACATATTCGTATCGGTAAGAGAAAATCTAAAGGAAGGGTAACTCCAGTGGTGTCTCGTGACTCATCTCAAAGGACACGATGTGTCATCCAAAAATTAATCGATCGATAAAATATGTATCATCACTGAAATACAGTTAGGGTTAGAGGACTAAGTAGGGTTGGGATAAAGGGGAGAAACCATTGAATTCAAACAAGAGAGTTAGATACTGAGAGAAAAACGAAACGTTCATTCAAGTAGACATGGTAAAAAAAAAATCTAAGATGTATATTTGTTATAATATACTATAAATTCAGTAGTATAATTACTGATGTGTCTGAAAATTTAAACGATAGTGTAAAGGAACGTATTTCTCTACGTCATATAGATAAAATGGGAATAAACTCCTTTCTACATGTTACGTGTGATCTCGAACCTGATATTATGCGTTGTTACGACACATAATTCTCCATTGAACTGTATCTCAATCGAGTAAGACTACCCCCGTCTGATGTACGTTATTCGATCAAACAATATACCATACAATCTTTCGTCATTTATAAAACCCTTTTTCTCTTTCACCTCCTCACGTTCCTGTCCACGAACGTCCCTACTCGAACCCGTCCTAAATGACTTTTCCACTGTCAACTCCTTTCTGACGTCTCCACTCCTTAGAGTAGTACCATAGATTTCCTCTACAAGGTCGATCTTCCCTGTCTCCGTGATTACACCCTTCCACGGACCACCACAGTTCCTTCTCGATCCTCCGGTGACACCGACTTACTCACTTGTTCCCTCCCTCTTATCACTTTCTACTACAGTCGCATGATCAAAAGATAACTACTCATTGTTTAATGGTGTGTGTGGGTGATAATGGAGTGTCAAAACATCCAGTCTTCAGCCCCACCGGAACAGACCCAACAGACGGATCCTAAAGTATTCCAATAATAGTTCTACAGTCGGTCCTGTTTGAAATAACCCTACGAGACCCCTTTTTCGGTCTAGGTATAAGTTCCATCGAACAACCGTCTTAAGTCATGGAACATGAACATAAAAATGTATATAGCCCAACCGGTTTTCTCAAGCAAGTCAAAAAGGACATTCTAAAATACCTTTCTTAGGTTTACTTGGAAAAAACCCGGTTGAGTCATAAAATAATATTCCTTAACTGGCTACCTCGGTACTTATTACTCTTCAAGGTCCTAGATGTCAGTCGTTCGACCTCTGGGTCCTCTCGACTACCATGTTGAAGGTCGCGTTCAAACTCGGGTTTCAATCCTCTTTTCGTTACGGGGTCTAGTTTCCGTCTTTCTTTCTCGTTTGAGAGAGAATGAAACAGAAGTCAAAATAAGTCCGGAAGTCACCCACCCTACCCCGATGAGTATACTCTCTCCTGCTAGTCGAAATGAGTCATGTGACTATGTTTACTATCAGAGTAGGTCTTTGTAGGAGTGTCTGTGTGGGACTTATTCCAAATTAATAGACCCGTGGGACACTGGGTCAGTTCAACTGTATGTTTTCATCGGTATTGTTTCTGACTCCAGGACAAAGGAACGACCGACGGTCAACCCTCAGAGAGAGTCGAAGATCTCCGGTGGGGAAAAGGAAGAGTGCACCAGGAGAGATTTGAAATTCAGTCTTTACCATGTGACTTAGGAAAGGAAAAAACCTTCGAGAGACCGAACAAGAAGACGTCGACCGACCTAAATTGAGAGACGAAAAGGTTCCAGACACACTAATCCACACTTCGTGGGTCTACTAAGAATTGGAATTCTAGTTGACGAATCATTGGAATTAATGTAAACATTTGAAGGAAAAGGTACATTTCATTGAATTGACACCCTCGTTGTGGTCTTCCACCTCTAGTACCCCGGTAAGGTCTTAAGACTGAGGGTGTCCGTCTATCCGTTATCCCCCTATTTAGGACTTCCCAAGGCATCTGGTAAAATTTTGAAACTAAAAATGAGACTCTCTTTGTCCTTGAGTGACCCTTTTTAATAGAGTAGACTAAATGCAAAATGTACTAATGAAACCATATTTCATCTATACTCCCCGTTTCTACTTTCTTCTGGTCAACCCACCTAAAACGACATAAATCCGTTTTATATTATCACGGTACCTGTTCCCACGATAATCTCCTCCACCACCTGTCACCTATGTAAAGGTCAGACAAAAGAAAAAGACAAGTCTAACTCATTAAGGACAAAAAGTTGAAAGTCTAAGTGACAAAGAAAGAAGACAATATAAATAAGACGATACTTTGGGTGGATCACTCAAAATTTTAAAACGAATAAAATAAAAATTTTTCGAAATTGTAAGATAAGACAAAAAGAAATATAGAAAATAAGGAAACGACTCTGAAAGATTTTTTTTAACTAAAGTTCACATAAACAATAACGAGTAACTTCGTACTACAGATGAAATTTTAGGAACTGTCTTTTAAGGTCGTAGACACAATAATCATGGAGTCACAACGATAGAACTTGTAACAGAAAGGATAGTAACTTGTTACAGAAAGGAGTAAGTTCAACTCCAATAGGACCAAAAACCGTACGATTCACTAGAAAGTAACATATGACCTGTAAAACCCACAATACAACACTCCGTGACCTAATATAGGTGAAATCAGAACGGGTCCAACATCTAAACAAATCGTCTAGGTTCACCCTACCCATAAGTCGAGGGGTGTACCGAGACCTCTGTGGTCTCTCCTCTCACCCCGTGGTCAAACGTAAGATCGGTAAGAGGGACGGATGGAGAACCCCCCCATCTCCGAGTCCAGGAAGACCGGGTGACTGTGGTTTCCACCTCTCTTTCACCGTACAACTGGTCATGGTGGAACTTGGTGGAACAAAACGGGGACTCTCCCCGATCGCCAAGTCGGGAGGGGTTGGGCTAGCTCGGGGTACCTGTGAGGGGAACATCCATTTCACCAAACGGTTGTTCACGACGAAGTAAGAGGGAGGAGGACAGACAACGATGACGGGTCCCCATCTTCAAGTCGAGGGTCGTCCCGGGGCAGTTATAGCCCTCCTTCCCTTGTCTTTCGCTTAGAGTAAGATCGAGCAGCGACGACCCATTTCTACGTTCAAGTCGAAGGGTGACTTTCACCTCTGGTTGATTGTTGTGGAGTATGGTAGAATAAGACGGAAAATCAACGTCCTACCCTTACCTTCAAGTCGGGAAAAACCGGGGACCTGTGGTTGGGTCACCTTCTTTACGTCCCGGTAGAGTATTGACACATAGGGTCGACAGAGACGACCCCGGTCTTCAGGTCGATAGGTGTGCCAGATGACCATGGTGTTACCACTCACCTACTGAAAAAGAAACAATAGACCATTCTCATCCTGGGGTACCGGGGTTTGAAGGGACAAGATAATCAGATGAGGAAGGGGTCAGGAAACCAATGTCCCTCGTCCGAAAAGAACTCCGAAAAATTAGATATGCATCACCGCCAAAGTTCCATATCGGAAGAGACCGGGTAGGTCCTATATGCCCTACGTCTTTCTTTTAGGTCTATTCAGTGTAGTCACAGTAAGGAGAAACTCGACCGGACTGTAGAAGGTTGAATTTTTTTTAATAAATAAACAAATACCGACACGACCCAGAGACAACGACGTTCGTCCAAAAGAGACCCGACGTCGCTCGTCCCCGATGAGAAAGAAGTAGCATCATGCGTCCGAAGAGTACCACCATCAAAGGGAACAATGTCTCGAAGAGACGTTGTGAACCTGGGGTCCCGAGATCCCGTGTACCCGAGTCATCGAGGTGTCGTCCATCCTAGAAGGGCCTGGTCCCTAGCTTGGGTGTAGGGGACGTAACCGTCCGTCTAAGAATTGGTGACCTGGTGGTCCCTTCAGGAAACAGGTCGAAAAATCTCGCAAAAGTACAAACAAACTAATACAGATTTCAACAAAAACGAAAAGATGTATTTTCCCTTTTAATCCCTCCTTGTCCCTATGAAAGGTAACCGACTATGGTCTTTAGGTCCAAGATCTGTACAAAAACTTCCATCCCCAATTGTCCTAAAAACTGTTTTTTCAATAATAATTTTTATAGAAAAGAGGGGGGGTCATATTTAGTGTATGAGAGTCACCCTGGTTACTGTAAGTTCGATATCTATTATTTGTCTACCGTCCTTCCTCCGATAATACTGAGACAAATGGCTGTACGGTTTACAACATTAACTACGAAAGACACGTAGTAAGGCAAATAAGAAGTTTTGTTAGGTTACTACCTCCATATGACTACAGACGTTGTTGAAACTTTGATTAGGATTTTCCTTCTACCTAACCACTGACCTATCCAACTTCTCCTTCACATCACTTTACAACTTCGGTCTTAGATCTACCGTTCATATACCCACAAGTAATATTGTAAGAAATTTAAAGAAGTACAAACTTTTTAAAATATTGTTTTATAACTCTTTTCATCTGTTGGACTACTTCTTTAATAAAACTGTCGAGAGATAACATCAATTTGTTCTGACGAACGGGTTGAAAAATGACTCAAATCATTCCTCGTTTCCGTCTTGATTCCGCGTCTAAAAGATTAAGTTTTAGGTTCTCACAGTTCATGTTATATAAGGTCTCTAACAGTTAACTGTTCAACCTCCGAACTATACTTGGTGTCACAATTGTTTAAAAACTTAAACAACGAGTACAAATTTTAATCTTTTTGAACGTATTTTACACCTAAGTGTCGAAATGTACCCCTTTTTTGGTTGGGTCTGTAAGATACTTATGAGTCAGAGTAACGTATCGTTGTCAACAGATCTTGTCCCGGGTGAATCTACCCCATCAGTAAGAGATCGAACGGTAAGTAGGAGACCAGAGTAGAGACGGAGTACAAGGAGTCTGGTCTTTTCGATATTCAACGTAGTGTAAACGGGAAGAACGTTTCAATTCTCCTTTCATTTCGTAAAGAACATGAGTACCAAGATAGTTTTTGCCCTTTTAAAACTGAAACACCTCCGTCGGACTACAAATTTATCTTTTTACCCTCTCTTGTTTTAAGTAAACCATGATTCCTAATAGGAATGTACAAATTATACGTTTTGTTCAGAGACGTCTTTCTTATGTCGAAAATTCTAATATTATTTAGTAATCTGGGGTAATGTATAGATACATTGAATGTATCCCCGTATAACAATCACTGGAGACACGTATTTTATATAGTAAACACTCACTACCATCAAAAATAAACAAAAGGAACCTGTTCAGAAAATTTGATTCAATAAACCTTTAAAGAGTTGAGAACTCTAAATTTACACAAAAATTTTTCTCTTAAAACATAGTGTCATTTAATCCTACAAATAAAATTAATTATTCCTCTTTGTGGTTTCTTTATTTAGACATTTTAAGATACGTTTATTTTACAGGATTCGTATGAGGTTTACTAAATGAAAAAGATTAAATTTTAAGAATATGATTATTGGGCAATATAATACACCTTCTAAAATTTCTCAAAAGTACAGTTTTATTTTGTTTGTTTATATTGTTTATATATTGTTTTGTCTTTGTCTGAGTGTCTATTTCTCTTGTGTGTTCACCAATGGTCCTCCCTCTCCCTTTGTCACCTCACCCCGGTTTACCCCTAATTCTCTATGTTTGACGATACATACTTTATTTGTGTGATTCTCATGGATAACGTGTTTTGTCCTTTATCGGTCACAAAATATTCTTGAAATGACAACAAGTCAATGATTCAACACAGACTGAGACACTGGGGTATTTGACGTCGTGCGGTCGGAAGGGACAGGAAGTGATAGAGGACTCAAACGACTTTGAGTACAGGTAACTCAGTCACTACGGTAGGTCGGTAGAATAGGAGACAACGGGGGAAGAGAACGGGAGCTAGAAAGGGTCGTAGTGCTAGAAAAGGTCACGCAGTCAAGAAGCGTAGTCCACCAGTTTCATACCTTGGAGTCGAAGTTGTAGGCAGGAAGGTTACTTATAAGTCCCAACTAAATGAAATCCTAACTGACCAAACTAGAGGAACGTCAGGTTCCCTGAAAGTTCTCAGAAGAGGTCGTAGTATGAAACTTTCGTAGTTAAGAAACAACGAGTCGGAAGAAATACCAGGGTAAGAGTGTAGGTATGATATCGAAGCTGATATGTCTGGAAACAGCCGTTTCGCTACAGAGACTAAAATTGTGCGACAGATCGAAACAGTATCGAAAAGAAGGTTTCTCGTTCACAGAAAATTAAAACACCGGTATCAGTGGAATGTATCATTAAAACCTCGGGTTCTTTTATTTTAGACAGTGACAAAGGTGAAAAAGGGGTTGATAAACGTACTTTACTGCCCTGTCCTACAGTACTAGAAGGAAAAAAATTACAACTCAAAATTCGGTCGAAAAGTGAGAAGAGAAAGTGGAAGTAGCTCTCCGACAAATCAAGGAGAAACGACAGATGGTAATCTCACTATAGTAGACGTATAGACTCCAACAACTATAAAGAGGGTCTTTAGAACTAAGGTCGAACAGTAGGTCGGACCGTAAAACGTACTACATGAGACGTACATTCAATTTATTCGCCCGACTATTATATGTCGGAACTGTATGAGGAAAGTGGAGGAAAGTGTTAAAACTTGGTCAGACAACAAGGTGCAGGTCAAGATTGACAACGAAGAACAGGACGTATATCCAAAGAGTCCTCCGTCTATTACACCAGATCATAAGCGTAGAGAAATTCTTAAAGGGTGTCAAACAACCCTAGATGTGTTAGTTTCCGAAATCGGATCAGTTACTTCGTCTTGACATCTACGAAAATTTTTAAGGGAACGAAAAAGATACTAGGTTACCTCCGACCATTAAACTAACCACCAAGGAGACGAAAAAAGATTTAGGTCGAACATTCAAGAGTCAAGTGAATAACGAGTTTGGATCGAACTTCCTAAAACTTGTATTAGAACGATCGTACACTTTACTCACGTTAACATGCCATTGAATTTGTAGGACACAGTAACGGAAAGACACTCTAACCTTACTTTTGACTGGAAAAAGTCAGGACACCGGTGACGATTCAAAAGGTTTAAACGACCGTATAGTTCACGTCGTGAAAGTGTCGTAGTAGAAAATCCTAAACTTTATCGAGTCGATTTTAAGGTAGTGGAGGTGATCGAACCAAGTATGATTACGAAGGATTCCGGGTGAACTGAAGTGTAAGGTCCTACAGACCAAGATCCAGTCACTGGTATGGTAACACCAATAGACCCAGAAATTCTGGAAAAAACACGTCAAACAAGACACATAAGAACGGTAAAGAATTAGAGAAAAAAATCCAGGAACGGTAAAGAGAGGAAATAACTCAGGTAGAAAAGTACTTTACAAGTGAACCATAGAGGTTAAAAGAACTTCTCTAGAGCTGAGAAAGGGTAAGATAAAAGGGGGGGACATAAAGAAACATAACAAGTGAATTCTTTGGAAAGAATAGAGAGGAACGAAAAGAGACCTTGAGACCTAAGTTAACCCATATAGAAAGGGAAAGAGGAAACGTAAAACGAAGAGAAGAAAGGACAATAAACATTCCGGAGAAGTCTGGAACGATGTAAAACGGAACGACGTAAAGAAGAAGAACCCCGACCACAACTAGTGTCGGAGGACATGTTACAGTGCTTGGAGGCAGGTATCAAGTAGTCCGTGAGACAGATAGTCTAGATTAGGGAATTTAGATAAACAGTGAAGGTGACATATTAGTATTCCCTAAACTAAATCCAGTATGGACTTACCGGATTATCAAAAGAGATGAACGAAGTTCAACTCGGACTTAAAACGTTATTCCTCGACTACTAGACTCGGTATTAGTTGAGGACCAGAACCAAAACGACTGACGTATCTCGAGGAGGTAGAAACCGATGTTTGTTATAGTAGTGAGACTAAAGTCATGACTGCTAGACCACTACAGACACACATCTCGACAGAGAACACAACAACGTTCTCCCACAAACGATACCGGTCACGTAAGAGAACCGTCTTGAGACAATCGGAAACGGGACGAAGTAAAACATGAGGTTACGGTTTGAACGGTACATATAGAAGTGAAGGATGAAAAACCACAATCAAGACCTTCCAGAACGTCCAGAAGTATCTTAGTAAGTCGAAGTCGAAGAAGCCCTAATCACCAACCCCGTGTCTAAACCTAATGACACTATAACTTACCAAACGGAACCTTTACTTGACTCTATTAAGACAGTAAAAACTCTGACGTGGGTACATGAGTGACACCTGAGAAAACAACTGATACTCTCGATGAGGTAAAGAAGATTCCCTAAGAACGGGTGACATCATCAATATTACCAGTAGACTCAATTTAAACGGATAAGGCCAGGTAAAATGAAGTGACTAAGGATCTTCTCGAAATTTACCCCACATTAGATATTTTTGTGACCTAGTGATACAACATGTGAACTCTGTTTATAATATCTAGTTGACGTGAATTTTTTATTTTTTATCCCACAAAGTTACATATAAAAGGGAAAACTCCTAGTTTTGGGACACTTTTTAATCTTCAAGATAAAAAATTTTGAAGTAAAAATAAAATATAACCTCATATCAACTAAATGTTACGAAACAATCAATGTACACATGTATATCTCATATTCACTAAGTCAATATGTATATAGGTAAAAAAAGTCTACGAAAAGAAAAAAAAAAAAATTGTCCGATAACTCAAGGGGAATGATATATCATCCAGGAATAACAAATAGATGAAATATATTTCATCATACTTTTCAAGATAAAAAACTACGAAACCATTCAGTTGATCAAATGTAATCAACGATTCGATCAAATAACAAGTGTGTCGATCATTCATAGTCTCGATCAGAAAAAAAAAAAATTCTGTGTCGAAGAAGGAGATCAAAATAACTCCATATTAACCGTATATTATGACATATTCGAATTCCACATGCCGTGTCACTAAACTGATTATATGTAGTACTTCACTACTAGTATTATTCGGATCATTTGTAGGTAGTAGAGTATGTTTAAATTCCTTCATGCAAAAAAAGGAACATTACTTTTGAGAATCCTAAGTCCGAGAATTGTAGAAAGTGTATATTGCATGTCGTCCCAATTATACGAGTAGTACAACATGTAATCTGGGGATCAGGAGTAAATAAAATATCGACCTTCAAACACGGAAAACTGACAGAAGTGGCTTATGGGTGAGGAAGGGTGGGAGACGGAGACTGTTGGCGTTAGGCTAGATAACAAAAAAATATTCACTCTCTCAAAAATTCCCGTCAAAACAACAACGACAAATTAGCGATTCAGTACAGACTCGGAAACGTTGGGGTACCTGACATCGAGCGGTCCGAGGAACCAGGTTCTCTCAAAGTCAAGTCTAATTTACGTCTCCTTCCATGTCTAAAGGGTAATTGTAGGGTGGGGATGTGTCCATATCGGAGGGAGCGAGAGTTATAGGGGGTGCTCTCGCGATGTGAACAATGTTACCTGCTTGGGTGTGACTGGACAGGAATAGTGGGTTTCAGGTGTCAAATGTAATCCCAGGTGGTGAGATCCACAAGAGGTACGATACCGAAACGTGTTTCCCATATTACAGTGCATAGGTAGTAATAGCATAGTGTGTTTTCATCAAAGTGGTGGGAATTTACGGGACCAAGGTGGATAAGTAGGGTGAGAGGTGTGTTGGGGACCGTTCGGGTTGGAAACATGACAGACGTGTCGAAACGGAAAAGGTCTTACGGTATACCAACCTTAGGATGTCATACTCCGGAAAGTCTGACCGAAGAAAGTGAACCATTATACACAATTCTAACGAAGGACAGAAGGGTACCGAACTATCGAGGAAACGGACCTCACGATTTAGTGTCAGGTCCCAGACCCATATGGACAAATGAATCATTAAGTAGATGACTTCCTGTGTGACCTACGAAGGTTCAGAACCGTCAACATTTGTCTCGGTGACATTTGGGGATACACTTCCAAAAACACACCTGTATGTAAAAGTTAAGTAAACCCATTTATGATCTTCACACTAACGATCTAGAATGCCATTTTCATCATTCTCTAACGGTTGGGCAGAAGGATTCACCGACATGATCAAACGTAAGGATGGTTGTTACTGACTCTCAAGGAGTGATCGTAAACCACAACTGTCTCGAGATCCAAAAACGGTAAGAGTATACATACATCACGAAAGGGTGACAAAACTGTCCCGGTCAGGGAAATGATATTCATAAAACAGGTAATTTACCTCTCTATTACATTCGTTACTTTTAAATTTTTGATTCGATTTTATATGAAACATATTCGGTCTCCTTCTGGAGTTAAATTTTTTACGTAGTGTTTTGTAAAAGTCTTATATCAAAGGTCTTAATGACTGAGAATTTCCAAGTGAAATTGACGGGAACCGAAGATAGTAAACTTGGTTTTGAAGTCGTGAAGTAATATACAACGGAACATGAGAAGAGAGACTTGTAGTTCCATAGGGGAGTTGGAGAGAAAAGAGAGATGAAGTCCGGATCTGAAAATCCTGGCAAAGGATTAAACTTCTAAGAAACTCAGGTCAAAGTCACAAGGTTTGTGTGAGAAACGTGATCTTACTGTCGACTAAGAGAATCAAGGGACGAATTAACCGTGGTCGACAGGACCCGAGGTATAGTATAGTTGAGATCGCGAAGAAACTCAACCTGTACAACGAAGTAAAGAGGTGAGGAACCGAGTCCGGTAGAATTTTGAGTCAACGGGGAGGTCCAAGTCCACTAGTGGACCAGGTGTGACAGACCGGGTGTATGAAGGCATCATCGTGAGTAGTGTAACACGTCGCTAATGAGTATCTAAGGAGAGGTAATCATCTGACAGTCTGTGATCGTTAATAGATCGTCGCCGTTATGCGGACTGTTGGTCCTTGACTCCTTTAGTAGTGACTCAGTTACTTAGTTGAGAATGTCACTAAATCTAGAGTGAAATGGGAGACGAAGTTTGATATTAGTAAAAGTGTTTATCGATAAGAAAAACCGTCTAAAAAAAGTCCCTATCTTTTTAGATTTCAGGTGTAACTTTCTTGTCTATTGTGTTTACTCACTTCGTCCGACTCAGCCCTAACATTGTCTGACTCCTATGTAAGAGAGAGTTCCCCTAAAGACGAATTCAGACCTGTCAACGAGTTCGTCCTTATGACTGATCGTAACGGTCTAAGAGGTTAAAGATCTCTGCTCTCAGATCTAAAATACACTTGAAAAGTCTTAAAATTCGACTGTCACTATTTATTTTCATACCACGTTCAATGTGTGTGTACAGATATAAAACCTAGGCCAATACCCGACGGTCACTCTGACGTGTTTTGTACCAAAAGTCCCGTAAGTCACAGGCAAGGTACAAAGAGATGAGACACTACGAGTCACATCATGGACCGAGTACCGATAAAAGACACTGAAGTTCGACTAAATTATAAGGTGTGAGTCAGGGCGGAGACAGGAAGGTTCAAGAGAGTAAGAGTTCATAGGACAAGAAAATAAAAAAGGGAAAAATTTTGTTAATTAAAAAAAACCGACACGTCCAGAAACGACGACGTGCACCCGAAAGAGATCGACATCACTCGCCCCCGATGAAAGATCAACGTCCCGAGTCTAAAGAGTAACGTCACCGAAGAGAGCAACGTCTCGTACCCGAGGTCCGCGCGTCCGAAGTCATCGACACCGAGTACCCAAGATCTCCCACCCGAGTAATCAACACCGTGTGCCCGGGTCGACGGGGTGCCGTACACCCTAGAAGGATCTGGTCTCTAACTTGGACACAGGAAACGTAATGTTCCGCCTAAGAATTGGTGTCCTGGTAGTCCCTTAGGGAGAGAAAACAAGATAAAAAGGAAAATACATTCTGGACGAGTTCCAACTGGAAGAAGTACTACCGGGTAAGGGGTTTTAAAACTCGATGTCGAGAATAAAGACGTACAAATAACGGATACGGTTACTGAAACCCAGACTACTTGTATGGTGGGATGTAAAGGCACTTGAAAAGGGACACACTCCCCTAACACTGTAGGTCCCTCTAATATTGGATGACTTCCACACGACAGTTTCAAATACGTGTTCTCCTTACATGTCATTTGTGAACTACTAACTCATTTACTCGTGTACGGTGGTCAAATATTTCTTCACGTTATGCAAAGTATGACTTCACTAGACTTGAGATTCAAAGGATAGTAAGTAGTAAGTCTCAAACCTAACAGATCCCTGGGTAGACATCAGTAAAAAGATGTAATAATTTACACTTGTCACCTTGTTTTAGCATTGAGAACAAGGAATAATTCTTGACTCTTGAGTACCTAGACCTTTAACAGGAACCATGAGAGAAGATGGAGGAGTTAAGCTACCCACGGAGGGCATCGTAAAAGAGGCGCATAGATATTGTTGTGAATACTGTGGACCAACCGTTTGAATAGAGGGAGAGGTCGATCTTGCTAGTTGAACTTTCGTCCCTTATACAGTAAACTAAAAACAGGGGTTATAGACCTTGTCTCATCCATGACAGGTGATCAAAGTCGAAAGTATAAATCTGAAATTCAACTTAGAATTTCAGTTAGATTTCTTCTACCTTGGACCAATGAGTATTATAGTTCTAGAGATATACACACGACCACACGAGTCTGTGAGTCAACACAGACTAAGAAACGTTGTGACACCTGACGTCGGACGGTCCGAGGAGACAGGTACCCCGAGAGGTCCGCTCTTATGACTTCGGTCAACGGTAAAGGAGGTCCCTTAGAAGGGGTGGGTCCTTAGTTTGGACACAGAGACTGTGACCCAACCGTCCGTCTAAGAAATGATGATCACGGTGGACCCTTCGGATGTGTGTGTGTGTATGTGTGGGACTTTATAAATATGATTTTTTTTGAAGAAAGGACCTTTTAGGATATCCGTCTCCTCGGACCACTCCATGTCAGGTACCCCAGCGTTCTCAGTCTGTACTGAATCACTGATTTGGTGGTGGTAGGTGAATTTTTGATATAAAATAAGTACTTAGGTTTGAAAGTCATTTGTAGGTCGTCCATACTGTAACTCAGTCCGTGAGACTTATGTTCCTAATTTCTCGGACCCCACCCTCCGCGGGGCACATTTGTTCGACAATATCCTCGGGGCCTGGTCCTGTTCACGACCCAGTCTCTGTACACGGGCTCTTCGGTCTCTTCGGCTCTCGTTTCTCGCTGGTCAGAAAAAGATTTTTCCAGAAACAGAAAAATAGGTAGTGGACCTACTTAATACACTACAAGGGAATACGTCAAAATGAAAAGAAAATTACACTACATGTTTTCGGAAGTATTAATACTTTTGTAATCCTACGACCCGTCAACCCCTCTACGGTCGGACTGAACGAGGGTGGAGACCGGCTCGTCGTCATGGTAGAACAAACCGACCTCAGAGTCTCCTGCACGAGTCGGTGACCCCACAAATGTCGTCTCCCTTCGTCCCACGATACCCGATCAAAAAAGGAGGAGTTGGTGTACCGAATTCTTCCAAGACCTAAAAAAAAAAAAAAATCACTGATAAATTTGGACTTCAGAAAGAGTACTGATACCCATCCTATAAGAAACTGAGAGATTCCACACACTTCAGTGAGCAGTTGAGGGATTTGTAGATGGTGTCACTCTCCGTCACACCACATCACCCTTCATTGGATACTATTTCAAAGGTCAGTAGAAAGATTTTATACATAGACTGGTGCAATGAGAGAACGAGTCTTCGGAAGGTCCCTAGACACACGGAAGTCCTACTTCGGATGTGAAGAGTCGTACTATAGGTTCAAGGGCTAGTAGACTGGAAGTTACGGATTGTAAGACTGGGAGTACGGATTGATTGAAGTGACACGAGGGACGTGGGTGCAAGGTCGGTTTGTTTGGACGGTTCGTATCTCGACAGGGAGGGTGGTCCAACGAGGCACAGAATAGACACGGGTCTGACAAGAGGTCCCGACCCGACAAGAGAAACCGATCTTTCTGCGAAAGAGGACGTGGGAGTAGATACATTACTTGAAGATAAACGGGAAGTTCTGACTCCGGACCTCACCAGAGGAGAGACAAAGGAATAAGTGGGAACGGAGATCTTTTTGACTGGTGTAGAGGTAAAAACTTTAGTGTAATAAAAAAGTAACTAGTATGGGGATAACAATGGAAATACAATACTTTAATGAAACAAAGGGATAGACAAGAGACTTAGACATACCGAGACTTCTTATTTCTGTTACCAAATAAACAAAATCATTACAACCCTTGATCATGTCCGACTCGGGTATTCTGTGTGTGTGTCTCTTATATAACGTACTTTTTTCTTTTTTTATTTACACGCCACCCCACTTTACTACGACTTAAGATCAAGGTGGAGAGATCCTAACACCCTTTTGAACCTGTACGAGAGACACCCCGTACAAGGAACGAAATTATTATTGAACCGTCCTTTATTATAAAAAACAGTTCCTCTCACTATTTTATATCTCATCTGTTACTCGACCTTTGTAGATCTTTACTCTTTTCATAATTTCTTTTCATATGTAACTTTAAGATAAAGGTCGGTAAACCGTCTAACAACAACAAAACAGCGATTCAACACAGACTGAGTAACGCTGGGGCACCTGACATCGGGTGGTCCGAGGAGACAGGTACCCTAAAGGGTCCGTTATTATGACCTCACCCAACGGTAAAGGAAGAGACCCCCTAGAAGGGGTGGTGTAGAGAGCAGAGGACGTAACCGTCTGTCTAAGAACTCAACGATTCAAACGTTCACTCTCTTTAGGAATCTCCGGTTTTTACTTCTCCCGATGTTGAAATCTCTTCTTCCGTTGACGGGTCTGATCGTCACCTACGTCCAAAGATCACAGACCTCAACTAGAGACGAAACTCCCATTCGGACACACCCGGAACTCCACCCCAATCTAGTCTCTGGGAACGTGTTTTAGTCCTGGGACTTTCGGATGTGGGATTCGTTTTCCTATTTCGTTTTTTATAATCGAGGAGTGATTACAGTTCCTATGTATAGACTGGACTTGAACCGAGTTTCTGTTTTCCCGGTCAAAAGAGTTCCGTACAATTAGTTCCGTACAAACTTACACCTTCTTCAAAATAAAATCCTCATCTTAAATGTTTTGAATAATTTAACCCTCCTCTCTCCCTCTCAGAAGGACGTACGAACCTCTTTCTTCGTACGTCGAGGTCCCAATACCTCGTCTCCACGGGAGATCGAGGCCGAGGTCCAACGACTACCTTTACACGTCCGACCATCACCTTTCGGTGTCCTGCCCGAGTAGACCGGTCGGATCGAGCTACCGCCGTCGGCAATTCAGTAGACCGACCGACTAAAGGAAGAGACTCAAGTCCGAGTGTTTCGGTGTACGAGTAATTTTATACAAGAAGGCATCACAAAAAGGATTGTCCTCACTTACACGATTTATCGTGTCAGACCATAGAGCTCGTCTATATAAAGAGTAACATTTAAATATTGAACCGTAGTACCGTATATTCGAACTAGTGGGGACCTATGTGACTGTCTTTAACTTAAAGTCTCGTACATCTGCAGTCCGAGTCTAAATCATGACACTAATAGGTTATTCCCCGAAGGGAGTACCGAGTCGACCATTTCTTAAGCGGACGTTGCGCTCTCTGGAACCAAACTAGGGACCCAACTCTTCTAGGGGACCTCTTCCTTTACCGATGGGTGAGGTCATAAGAACGGACCTTTTAAGGTACCTGACATATCAGGTCCCCCAGTGTTTTTCAGCCTGTGTTGACTCACTGAAAGTGAAGTGATTGGGTCATTCCCTGCCAATTGGAGTCCAGTACGTATCTCGGTCGACCAAAGGGACTCGGGAGAGAAGAAATAAAGAGATATTTATGTTGACATAAGTACACTCGTTACAACAATTCCTTTTTTCCCAGTTTCTCTGAAAAGTCGTCCTACCCTTCCTCACATAATCAGATCCACACTTCTCCCCCGTATCACTTCCACTACCTAATTTCCATTTAGTGTCTTTCGGAGTTGCGACGAACACCCAATACTGACTACAGAGTAGAGATTTACTAGGGCAAGGGGTCTTCTGACATTACGTCACACACGGAGTATAAGTTTATTGACCAATTAAACTAGTCGACCAGTTTATCAGTTCGTCTAATAACCTGTAGTCCGTCTATGTGTTTCTACTTCCTCAAAACAACTTGACGACGATACTCTACTAAAATTGTATTCCGTACTCTTTAGACTGTAAAGTCTTCCCCTAGACATGAGATCTGAAAGACGTCATCTCCCATCCGACTGCAGTCGTTTTATCAGTGACGTGTATATAACTCACATATGATTTATATGACACCAACTATGACACGTTCTATGTTTCTTAAAATAATGTACCCCTGTCATACCATATTGTACTATGAGTTTTTCTAATATACCCGAACCCCTAACTATCTAGATCCGAACTTCTGTCAGAATAGTTATTATCAACTAGTGGAACCACCTCTAAAAATACCAGAATAAAAGAGTCGACAGTTAACACTTGTTACTATAGTCAAAATACCCTAAAATTCCTACTTAACTTTATGTATGATCCTAGTGTGTCGTTCACGAATCATTGAAAAGGACCCCTAAATGGTAAAAACCTTTTGTTTATCTGTATGTATTTTATTATTTAGTTGTTACGTTCCGGTGTATACAATTCATGGACGACTCATAACATCTACTACTCTTTAGAGTAATTTCTTTTTACTAATTCAGTATCCGTCTGTCCGAGACTTGATCTGGGAGTACCTACCCAACTTTGATCAATTCACCTTTCTTTTCATGTACCATAAAGTCATGTACCGTACTCGGGTCCCGGTCTCCCCTCGTCTATGTTCTATACAAACCTCTTGCCCCTCATAGTGTCGAATTTGCCCTACATCCTAGATACAGTTCCTTTTGGTCTTCTGTCCGTCTAACACTTCCTTGGACTTCGGTTCGATTCCTTAAGTCTGAAATATGACCCTATTCACTTCCGTGACTGACGACGAAAAGAGTCCCTCTAAGACACTTACATGATTGAAGAGAGACACTCGACATTGACAAATATAGTACGATACGTGACATGTTGGTTGGGTTCTAACGGACGTTCCTCGAATTGACTTGTAGGATTTCCGTAGGAGGTCTTTTGGGACGGACGTTTCACTCCCCGAAACAAACTCCAACATTGTATGCCGGAACCTAGACTAACCGTCGTAGATCACAAATGAGAAACATTTTGAGAGAGAATCGAGAGGACAGGTCTCTTTTTTGACACCTTAATCAATGTATAACCTCTAGGGTATATTATAGGAACTATTTTCCTTAGTCTATTTGTTTTACTAAAAGAAGGGTGTTCGTATTTAGTTGATATCTAATCAAAATTAGATTAGAACTAATCGAACTTTATAAACCTCAAAGTGTATAGTTCATATTACATTTTTGGTACAAGGAGTCAAACGAAAACAACTTTAAAGAGTTTTTCTGTTTGTTCCTTCGACAATTTAAAACAAGAGTGTATACGAGAGTGAAAAGTATAAGTATGCAAAATTATTTAGTGACGTAAAGGTTTCATTTTCTTTTAATGGGGAAATAAAGTATTATAAAACCAACTTTTGAAGGGATAATTTAACGTACACGGTAGGTACTACTGTACGTAAACAAAACCGAAGAAAAACGTAAAACTTAAAAATTTCTCGTCAATTAGTGTGTTCCTTATGTAATCGTTAAGACAATTTATTTTCTTTTTGGTATCGACAGTATGTCTCAATTAAAAATACCAACGTAGTAAACGGGAGTTCGTAAGTACTGATCACTTTGTAACAAATTTTTGTAATACTTTCGACCCATATTCGTTTTGATTATAAAATATTAGCCTAATCTTTTGTGTAGGACGTATAAGAAGGAATTTCCGTTTCGTGTAAAACCCTTTCTAAAAATTTTAACAAAAAACTTGGTCTTGAGATACCATTATACTTTAACGTTAATTAATGGTTTACAAGGTTAGGAGACGTTAATCACACTATATCACACTCACCGAACCCTATTAATTTGTCTGTAAAAAACCTAAGGTCAAAATATCCAGAAAAGACCTGAGATTAAACCTATGTAGGTAAAATAACATCTTTGTAAACACTAACTTTGATCAAAGGATCAGAACTGACGTTGTAATAGGGGGTAGCAGGAACTTTTATCGAAGAAAGGTAAAAGGTAAAACACACTATCTCGCTCGACACTCCCGTCGTTTAGTCTTAACGGTACTGGGGAAGGTTGAGACACACACAAGCAGCGAGTCAATACAAACTGAGAAACGCTGAGGTACCTGACATCGGGTGGTCCGAGGAGACAGGTACCTTAAAAGGTCCGGTCTTATGACCTTACCCATCGGAAAGGGAAGAGGTCCCTTAGAAGGGTTGGGTCCCTGACTTGCGTCCAGAGGACGTAATACTCGTCTAAGAAATGGTCGACTCGGTGGTCCCTTCGGATTCTTATGACCTCACCCACCGGATAGGGAAGAGGTGACCTAGAAGGGTTGGGTCCCTAGTTTGCCCTCAGAGTGCGTAACGTCCGTCTAAGAAATGGTTGACTCGATACTCCCTTCGGGAAGGTTGAGATGGTAATACATATTAACGAATTACTTTTGGTCTTCACCTCAAAGGGTGAAGATTTTGATGTTACGGTAAACTAATAAATTATGTTTGAATCATCAGTGGAAAAACTTGAACAACCTCTTCTGAGAACTCTCAGGGAACCTAACGTTTTAGTTTTGCCAATTAGGATTTCCTTTAGTCAGTTATAAGTGACCTTCCTGACTACGACTTCGACTTTGAGGTCATGAAACCAATGAACTACACTTCTCGACTGAGTGACCTTTTCTGGGACTATGACCCTTCCTAGCTTCCGTCTTCCTCTTCCCCTACTGTCTCCTCCTCTACCAACCTACCGTAGTGGTTAAGTTACCTGTACTCAAACTCATTTGAGGTCCTCAATCACTACCTGTCCCTTCGGACCGTACGACGTCAGGTACCCCGACGTTTCTCAGTCTGTACTGACTCGTTGGCTTGACTTGACGCATAAGTGTAACTCCTCTCGTCTCTCCTGTCCTTGTCGAAAATCAAGGAGAGGTTGGACTGGAGAGAAGTTGAAAGTTGTGATAGTTGAAAGAGGATCTCGTCGTGATAGTTATCTTAAAAGTCACTCCTCCTTTACGAGGAACATACATAACAGGTTCTGCTATCGGAAATCGGTGTACACGATAATTCGTGAACTTTACACCGATCACTCTGAATCTTTGGATTAAAAAATAAGATAAATTAAGATTCATTAAATGTAAATTTATCAGTGTACACAGATGACCGATGATATCACCTGTGGTTTCACGATCTTAACGAAAGAGAGTAATTTCTCTCGACACAATAAAAAAGAATGGGCAGACAGACAAGGAAGAATCAGAGGAACTTCTCAAAGGGTTTAGATGAACTATAAGTATTTATCATAAATAAAAGAAAAAATTAACCTCCTATTAACGAAATGTTACAACACAACCAAAAGTGACATGTTGTTACGTTTAGTCAGTATTGAGATATTTATGTTCTGACACGATTCAGCGAAGTCAGTACAGACGGAGAAACACTGGGGTACCTGACATCGGGCGGTCCGAGGAGACAGGTACCCTAAGAGATCCGTTCTTATGACCTCACCTAAAGACACAGGAGGAGGTCCCCTAGAAGGGTTGGGTCCTTGACTTGGGCGTAGAGAATGCAGAGGACGTAACCGTCCGTCCAAGAAATGGTGATCGCGGTGTACCCTTCAGGACATATAGGGGAGGGAGAACTCGGAGGAAGATTAGGGGTGGGGAGATCCAGTAATGTCTCTCGGACCGATCCGAATATTTACCAGAAAGAGTTTCGATATAGGAACCGACGGAACCTGAGAGTGAGGAAGGGAGACCGAGAAGAGATGTCTCGTTGAAAAGAAGGAAATCCGGAGTCAAGAATTTAACATAAATAAAAACCGACACGACTCAGAAACAACGATTCGTACCCGAAAGAGATTAACACCGCACGTCCCCGATAAGAAGTAACTCCACGTGTCCGACGAGTAACACCACCAAAGAAAACGACGTCTCGTACCCTAGATCAGAAGTCATCAACGTTGCCTACCCGAATCAACGGGACACCGTAGAACACCCTAAAAGGACCTGGTCCCTAGTCTGGACGCAGGGGACGTAACCGTCCACCTAAGAATCCGGGACCTGGTGGTCCCTTCAGGATCCAGAGTCAAATTTACACTGACAGACCAGTGAGGTAGGTTTAATTGAGGAGACGAGATAATAAAAGATAGCGTGGGGGACCATACAGGAGAAGTACTATGAATAGAATGCTACTTTAATAATGAGACAAAAACAAACAACAGATAGAGGGTGATGTTACAGTAGAACACGGGGACCGTGGACCGTATCACGGACCGTATATAATGTGGGAACTACAAACAACTTATGTAATTATCTACCCACGAGAATAGGAAAGGGAATAACTACTAAGTGATTAAGTATAGAGATCGACTATAACCTCAGAGATGAGGTTTAAAAATAAATGAACGGATTCTTACTTGAGTAATAGAAAGGATCTGAAAGAAAGGAAAATAAGGAATAGTGCCAATTACGATAGAGGGTCAAAACGTTAATCTTTGAAGACGTAACGGAGAGATGACGAATACCTCACGAAGACTAGTAGATTGTTTACGTCAGTTAAAATTAAGTCTTTACTGAGAGTTTAGTAGGATCGTAACAACCAAACCAAATCCGGAGTCTCAACGTATCAACTTGGACGGTCCCAAAGGATTGATCCGAGGAGAACTGTCAGTGAGTGGAGACGTGAAAGAGGAAGTTTACCGGGAGTCTCTCTAAAAGAATTTTTTGTTTATGTTGTAGGTGGAAGAAATCTCGAGGGTAACGAAGAAGTGAAGGATTCCCTACACGTGCGTGCGAGTCAACGAAGCAAACGCAGACTGAGAAACACTGGAATTCCTGACGTCGGGTACTCCGAGGAGACAGATACCCTAAGAGGTCCGTTCTTATGACCTCACCTAACGGTACGAGAAGAGGTCCCCTAGAAGGGTTGGGTCCCTAGCTTGGACGTAGAGGACACGGAGGACGTAACGTCCTTCTAAGAAATGGGTGACTCGGTGGACCCTTGAGAGGAATTGAGAAAAACATACTGAACACTCTGGAAGTACTAGTCCCGAGGTACCTAAGAACGGTGTAATTAATACCGGATATGGAGGGATAGTGTGAAGGACACACCGAGACTGTCGGTCCGGGAAGAGACCCGGAAAAAGACCCACAAGAAGGAGACAAACCTTACGAGTAGGGAGTGACTTACCGAATAGGAAGTGGTTGAGAGGACGTATGTAAATCAGTAGAGGACCCATCAAAAGGGTTTCGTATAATAAACCCCCCGCAATGTCATAAGTAGTGAATTACTATGTATACTCAACAGACTAAGAAGATGGTTTACCCTTAAGAAATTCGTGTTCTTTATATAGAACAAGTTGAAGAGTTTCTTACTAAATATAGGGACGTCATCAATTCTCGGACCGAAACCGAATTTAACAACAACAAGTCAGTGGGTCAGTACAGGCTGAGAAACACTGGGGTACCTGACGTCGTGTGGCGGTCCGGAGGGACTTGGAGTGGTAGAGGACTTCAAACGGGCTCAAGTATAGGTAAAGTAGTCACTACGGTAGGTCGGTAGGCTAGGAGACTACGAGAAAAGGAGGACGGGAGTTAGGAAGGGTCGTAGTCCCAGAAAAGGTTACTCAGTCGACAAGCGTGTCCACTGGCTTATAACCTCGAAGTCGTAGTCAGTAAGGTTACTCATAAACCCCAACTAAAGGAAATTCTACCTGACCAAACTAGAGGAACGACAAGTCCTCTAAGAGTTCTCAGAAGAGGTCGTGGTGTCAATCTTCCGTAGTTAAGAAATCGTGAGACGGAAGAAATACCAGGTCGAGAGTGTTGGTTTACACTGGTAACCTTTCTGGTATCGGAACTGGTAAGTCTGGCAACAGTCGTTTCACTACAGAAACGAAAAGTTGTGTGACAGATTCAAACAGTCTCGAAAGGACGGTTCTTCGTAAGTAGAAGACTAAAGTACCGACGCCAGTGGTAGGTGTCACTAAAATCTCGGGTCTTTTTCCTTTAGACAGTGACGAAGGTGGAAAAGGGGAAGATAAACGGTACTTTACTACCATGACGTACGGTACTAGAATCAAAAAAGTATAAATCAAAATTCGACTGAAAAAGCGAGAGGAGGAAGTGGGAGTAGTTACCCAAGAAATCAAGGAGAAACGAAAGACGGTAATCTCACCGGAGTAGACGTATAGACTCCGACAACAAAGAGGACAGTTTGAACTAAGGCCGAACATTGAGTAGGTCAGGCTGTAAGGGGTACACGAGTCACATATTCAATTTGTTTGTCCCACTGGTGTTTGTCTGGACAGTAGGAGGAAAGAGTTAGGACTCGGTCGGTCAACAAGGTATGTCCCAAGATTGACAACAAAGAACTGGTCGTATGTCCAAAGAGTCCCCTGTCCATTCTACCAGACCATAAGGGTAGAGACTCTCAAAAAGTGTCAAACAATACTAGGTGTGTCAGTTTCCGAAATCACATCAACTACTTTGTCTCCATCTACGAAAAGACCTTAAGGGAACGAAAGAGATACTAGGTCCCTTCCGACCGTTAAATTAGAGACCAAGGAGACAGAAAAAATTTGGGTCAACCTGTAGACGTTCAAGAACCCTGTGAATTACGACTTCGGATCTTACGTTCTAAAACTCATACTGGAATTATCGTACCCTCTACTCACGTTAACGGGCCACCAAACTTGTAAACAATCATAACGGGAAGAACCCTTAACCCTACTCCTAACTGGAAAAGGTCAGGACACCGGTGACGACACAGAAGGTCTAAACGACTGTATAACTCGGGTTGTAAGACCATCGTAGTAGAAAATCCCAAAATTTATCGAGATGACCTTAAGGTAGCGTAGGTGATTGAGAGAACTGTCGTCACGAAGCACTCCGGGTGACTGAAGTGTGAGGTCTTACAGACCGAGACCCACTGACTGGTGTGGTAGTACCAATAGACCAAGAAGTTCTAGAAAAAAACATGTTAAGAAGGTACGTAAGAAAGGCAGAAAAGAACTAGAGAAGAAGAAGATGATCCAGATGGCAAAGACAGGAAATAACACGGGTAAAGCCCCACTGTACAAGGGCAACATAAAGGTTAAAGGGACTCTAGACATCCAAAGGGGGAAGACAACAAAAGGAGATAAGGAAACGTAACAAGTGGCTTCTTCTGCAAGAACGGGGAAGAACGACGAGAGACCGTGAGACACAAATCAACCCACATGGAAAGGGAAAGGGGGAACGAAAAGTGAAGAAAAGAAAGAAAGAAAAATAAACATTTCGGAGGAGTCCATTGGTGAAACGGAGGAACGAAAAGAAAAAACCCCCTACCTAAACAAGTAACGGAGGACACGTCACAATGTCTGGAGACAGGTATCAAGAAGTCCGTGTGTCAAATGATCTAGATTAGGGATCTTAGATGAACAGTGGAGGTGACGTATAAGTATCCCCTAAACTAAATTCAGTATGGACCGACCGGATCACCAAAGGGGACGAAAGAAATCAGAATCGGACTTAAAACGATACTCTTCGACCACTAGACTCGGTGTCAGTCGTGATCGAAAACAGAAACGACTGACATGTGTCGAAGAGGTAGAAGTCGATGTTTCTTACGTTAGTTAAACTAAAGTCACAACTAGTAAACCACTACAGGTACACCTTTCAGTAGAAAAAACAACAACTCTTTTCGATAAACGATACTGATCACGTAAGAGAACCGTCTTAAGTGAATCGGAAACGGGACGAAGTAAAACATAAGGTTCCGGTTTGAACAGACAATGAGGTCTACAGAAGGATGAAAACGTAAGGTTAGGGGGTACTACTTATCTTGAAGAAGAAGAAAAAAGCCACAATCAAGATCCTCCAGAAGATCCAAAAGCATCTTGATTAGTTGAAGTCGAAGAAGCCGTAGCCACCATCCCTGTATCTGAACTTAATGACACTACACCTTACCGAACGGAACCTTTGTTTGGCTCTGGTAAGACGGCAAAAACTTCAACATGGGTTCATGACGTAAAGTCTGAGAACACAACTAATACTCCCGATGAGGCAAAGAAGATACCCTAAGAACGGGTGTCATCTATATTACCAGTAGACGTAATTCAAGTGGGTAAGGACAGGTACATTCAAGTAGCTAAGGATTTTACAACCACAAGTGAGAACCGTTGACGACAAACTGGTGCAGATCAAATGGAACTAAGTACCCGGATTGTAAAGTCCAAGAATACGTCATGACAAGAAACCTGAAATGCAAGTAGTGGTCTACGTAGGTCTGGACTCGCAACAACGACGAAACCGGGTCGGTGACGTAGGAAAGACCCCGACAATCATCAACAGGGGACGAGAAGAGGTCATCGTATAACCTGTGGAAGACGGGACCCCCTGAGGAGGAAACCACAGTATAGAAAAACAGAAAAATATGTCAAGTACTCTAAGAGTGTCGTTCATATAACCCCACCAAACGGTAAGGGAGGAGGTCGCCTAGTGCAAAACAGTGTTACGAGGTGGTACTGGACAGATAGAACCCATCGAGACGTGTCGTACCAAGTATCGAAGTGTTTATTGTGTTCGGGGAAGTGGTGTTGTTTCGTCACTAGGTACCTTCCAAGGTCTGTGTGTGGATTCAACCTTTGAGTCTAAAGGTAAATAATCGATACGTTTGACAGTTAAATGGAGTAGAACGAACAAAAGAATAGGAATTTACCCTTATTGCACCATGAATGTAGTCCATCGAAAACATTCATAATTTACTCCAATTTATCGTACTATTTACATTTACCGTCCTGGTACAATTATCTATTCAACAACCATTGAGAATTATTGAATCGTTTATAAATAACAACAAATCAACGATTCAGTACAAGTTGAGAAACAGTGGGGGACTGACATCGGTCGACCCGAGGAGACAGGTACCTTAAGAGGTCCGTTCTTATGACCTCACCCAACGGTAAGGGAAGAGGTCCCCTAGCAGGGTTGGGTCCTTAGCTTGAGCCCCGAGGACGGAAAGTTCGTATAAGAAATGGGTGACTCGATACTCCCTGCTAGGTAATGTTAAACCCGGGAAGAAATTTTTGTCATATATTTTTAGTGTACATATTGTAATATCAACTTAACAAATCAAGAGGGTCTCACCATCAACGACTGTAGATTTTTCACGAATTTCTTCTCGAGGGAAAGGAGACTAAAGATACACGGTCCCGGGTCGTTGCACGTACTGTGTTCATGCCCTGGAACTTCACCGGGCACATCAACTCCCTGGTTCTCAAAGATCCGTCTAAGTGAAGGTCACAACAACCACGACCCTTATATTAATATTTGTCTTGAATCAACGACCGAAGTACCTTGAGAGTAAAATCACGTTGTCCTTCATACATCTTTATTGACTAATATTATTGGAAGTGTATAGGTGTTCGTAAACCCTACTTAAAATATTGTCACGAATGACGAAACTAAGTCTCTGTGTCCTCATCCTCGTACGAATTACGTGTTCCTTTTCGTCCTTCCTTCCTGTCCTCTCTTATGCACCAAAGACCTCTTTTCGTTCATAAGAGGGAACTGTCCTTACGTCCCAAGATTGCCTCCACGCCTCCTCTGGACCCTCGACTGCGGTCCGGACCTTCTACGAGAATCTGTCAATTTGTCTCTGAGTTACGAGTCAAGAGTCCTCTCGTTCCGTCTCATAGACGTGTGTAGAGATGAATAAACCACTGTGTCTACGATTTCTTAGACGGACGTTACGCCCTCTGGACCGAAACTAGAGACCCAGTCTTTCTAGGGGACCTCTTCCCTTACCTGTGGGTGAGGTCATAAGAACGGACTTCTTAAGGTTCCTGTCTACTCGGACCACCCGATGTCCGGTACCCCAACGTTCTCGACCTATACTGACTCACTGGATCCTGGTCTAGTCTGGCGAGTAAATGAAAAGGGACTACTGAGACACCACTTCTTAGGTGGACGGTTATGTCCTTAGAACCCAAACTAGGGATCCAACCTTTCTAGGTGACCACTTCCTTTACCGTTGGGTGAGGTCATAAGAACGGACCCTTGAGGGTACCTGTCTCTTCGGACCACCCAATGCCAAGTATCCCAGTGTTTCTTAGTCTGTGCTGTATAGTTAATTTGTTGGGGGGTTGGGGGTTGTAAGTAAATTGTTTTTGAATTGGTCGTTGGGAACTCGGTCTGTGACCGACCCGGAACCTGTATGTTTCGATGTGTTCTGTGTCGGAGACGGGACTCCCTAAATGTGAAACACAACACCCAAATTTATACAGGGGAGGTGTTTCGTATACACCTTCAGGACTGACACTGTAATAAACCTTTATCCAAGTGACGTCTACATAAGTCTACTTCACGATGACCTCATCCCATCTGGTCAAGAGGTCCGACTAGTCGGAGGACTATGTATTTGTCGGTACACTTCTGTGTCTCTGTGTGTCTTTCTGATCGTACATTTCTGCTTCCGTCTGTCCCCTCAACCCACATGCGACGTTCGGTTCCCGGTGGGGTCTAACGACCGTTCGGTGGTCCTTGATCCTTCTCCCCTCCTTCTTCAGGGTATGCACAAAGTCTCCCTTGTCCCAAGACGGTTGTGGAATCAAAGTCTGAACATCGGAGGTCATGATAGTCCATTATTTAGAGACAACAAAATTCGGTGGGTTAAACACCAGTAAACAATGTCGTAAGAACCCTTCGTTTACGTGAGACACCCCTGTTGTCCTCGGGTACATGTCTGATTACTCTCGTATTGACCAAATGACTCCGTTCCCCTCCAGAGACGCCGACTACGTTAGGGGTGTTGACGACAGTGAAATCTTTTACCTAAGCTTAATTTCCGATCGTTATAATCATTTCCCATCGAATAGTGGTCCACGCCACCGGAATCATAAGGTTACAGTTTTGAAGAGTATTTGGAGAAATTATCTTAAAACGTAAAGGTATACGAATTCTGTAGATACATACTTAATAATATCTTTTTTTACTGTTTCGTGATTGTACTTGTGTAGGAATTGATGACGATTATTTTAAGTGAAATTTTTATTATATATTCGTTTATGTTTGTAGAGTGATTGGAAATCGACATCAACCTGGGAATTTTTAAGAAGAGAAAGTAAGTCGACAAGAAAAGAGACCCTCATACCGTCTACAACCGAATGTGTTTGTAGGGACATCGAAAAAGGACGATATCAAAATAAAAGGTCCAGCAAAGGAAATGATATTAAGGTCCCCTTCTAAATCACTGTTAATCAACTCGGGACTCCCTAAAAGACTAGGGAAAAAATAAGGAGTAGCCCTTTTCATTATCTTCTAGTTACGAAATGTAGGACCGAAAAGGTTAACTCTTTAAAGTAAAGAAAATGACTGGATGAAGAAAGACGGGTCTGTGGACGGGAATCTTCATTTCCGACCAAGTCTTGGAAGGACATGTACCGGAAGAACCTCAACAAGTAATTGATCAAGGAAATTGGTACCACTTTAGACTTTCGGTTGAAACCTGTAACTATAATTGTGTTTCACTAAAAGTCTCTTAGTAGTTGTTAAAGACACGACTTGTTTTTACACATCGAAATAGAGAGTCTTTGTGAGATTTAAGGTTAGTGTAATTGTGAAGAACTAAAAGAGACTTAATGATCGAAAAGGAGTTTGCGGACAGAGAAAGGGAGGGGACCAGAACCTGAAAGGGAATGGCAGTAAAGACGGAAGTCGATCGACCGAAGAAGGAAGGGAAAACATACTCACCCCTCGGGGGACAGAAATACTGATAATGCGGTTGAGAACATCCTAAAGTGACGTGGACTGAGCGTACCTGATCGGATTGGAAGTATGAAATAGAGAAATAGGCAAATACTAATAGACAACTCTCAAGTGAAGTCCCCCTGAAAAGACTCCGATCCTGATGTACATATTTCGTCAAAGATGAAGTCCTCAAATGTTATATCACCATCTAGTCTTCTCATTTGACCTTTAATATTTGGTGATTGAAAGGTTTATCCTTTTCCTCAGGCAGTTCCGACATATGACAGTGGGACGAATAAATTGAAGATACGTCTCATGTAGTACTCTTTGCGACCTGACCTTCTTCGTGTTCGACCTTAGTTCTAACAACCCTCTTTATAGTTAGTGGAGTCTATACGTCTACTATGGTGGGAATACCGTCTTTCACTTCTCCTTGATTTCTCGAAGAACTACTTTCACTTTCACCTCTCACTTTTTCAACCGAATTTCGAGTTGTAAGTCTTTTGCTTCTAGTACCGTAGACCAGGGTAGTGAAGTACCCTTTATCTACCCCTTTGTCACCTTTGTCACAGTCTGAAATAACAAACCCCGAGGTTTTAGTGACGTCTACTACTGACGTCGGTACTTTAATTTTCTGCGAATGAGGAACCTTCTTTTCAATACTAGTTGGATATATCGTATAAGTTTTCGTCTCTGTAATGAAACGGTTGTTTCCAGGTAAATCAGTTCCGATACCAAAAAGGACACCAGTGTATACCTACACTCTCAACCTGACACTTCTTCCGACTCGCGACTTCTTAACTACGAAAACTTGACACCACAACCTCTTCTGAGAACTCTCAGGGAACCTGACGTTCCTCTAGGTTGCTCAGGTAAGACTTCCTCTAGTCGGGACCCTAAAGTAACCTTCCTTACTACGATTTCGACTTTGAGGTCATGAAACCGGTGGAGTACTCTTCTCAACTGAGTAACCTTTTCTGAGACTACGACCCTCCCTAACCCCCGTCCTCCTCTTCCCCTGCTGTCTCCTACTCTACCGACCTACTGTAGTGGTTGAGCTACCTGCGCTCAGACTCACTTGAGACCGTCAACCACTACCTGTCCCTCCGGACCACACGACGCTAAGTACCCCAACGTTTCTCAGCCTGTGCTGACTCGCTGACTTGACTTGACTTCGATTCAAACGTTAGAAGATATTTCTATTCTTAAATGAAAGCACGAACACAAAAGGTGAACTGAGACTCAAGAACTCACAGTATAAGTGAAACACTAAATCACAAACTGTAGATTTTTCATGTTCGAGAAAAAGGAGACGACAACACAGGGGCTATAGACCATTTTATGACCCATGTTTCTTGTACGAGTTACTTGTTGACACCTCGTTTTCGGATCGTCTGTAGGGACAGAGACACACTTCCTCACCTGGGATTCTCGACCGACACTAATTTCTGTCTAACGTTGTGACCCTTGTTTTGGCTTCTCTCCCACCGATTCCTACTCTCCTAGACCCGATCCTCTTCACCTCTACTCCTTGGGGTCTATGGGTGACACAGGTAAACGACTCAAACTGAAGACAAGATGCTTTCGATTGGATCTTAAGAAGGGTTTGGACTTATGATTTCTAATACACCTTCTTTAAGAACAACAGTCTGTTCTTTGTCGAAGTATCAACACAGTGTCCCGTTCGAGTTAAGTCCCATTCTACGAAGGGCGATACAATTGTAGAGAAGGGTGGTAGAAGGGGGATTTTATTGAGGGCAAAGGGGTAATAGTAAGGGAGATGTCCGTTTTCTTCGGGGTATGTTTGTTTGTTTTTGTTGTCACTCCAGTTTCGAGACTCACTTAGCCAGAAAGTAGAACCATGTAGACGTAGATGTCGTCCGATAATATCCCCGACTTGAGGGCCTGGCAAACATACTAAGTGACGTCACGGTGGGACATCGAGTTAGACTAGGCCCAAGGGACCACGAACCTACACGGTGAATTCGGTATTAGGAATGAAGAATCGTGATTACGGTAGGTAAAGATCTTTTCGGTTACATAGAGTGGATCAGAATCTGCCTCCCATTTTCGTCTATTCCGTACTCCTTCCCCTTCTTCTTATTTGTCCTTACTTCTGAGACCAAGTAGGAATGACAGGAGACCTTTCTCTCCTCAGGATCCGATCCTATACTTCTCGGAGTCAAAATTCGAACTGAAAAAAAAACAAAAATGATAAATAAATAAACCAACGTAGCCCAGAATCGACACCGTTCCTCCGAAACAACGTCCGGCGTCAGAAGAGAGAACAATATCCAGTTCCCGAGGTTTCACGTACCCGAATTATCAACACCGGACACCCGAGTCAACGGGGAACGATACCCCCCAGAATTAAGGGACTGGTCCCTAACTTGGGTGTAGGGGACGTAACCTTCCGTCTAAGAATTGGTGACCTGGTGGTCCCTTCAGGGACTAGAACTAACTATTAAAAACACCGGAATTTTCTTGGAGAACAGACAGAGACCGGAGTCTATCGAAGAAGTGTACCTTTCGTCTACTGATCTGTACTCTTATAAAGTCTACAAACCGTTGAGATTAAGAATATAGTTGGGGGGAAAACGTTTAGTTTCTACCTTCGGTTTATTCAATTTTAACCCTCTTATAGTATTTCGTCGAGGAGTGTCTCCACACACAAAACGACTGTCCGTTCAGGTCCATTACTATTACCATAAAGGAAGACGTTTCTGGTGTACATAAGAAATGATATTCCGAACCGTAAACTACCGACTCTGAGAGAAGGTGCGGTTTCCACTTTCCACAACTACGTCGAAAATCACAAAGGAACTCCAGATTGGTAATAAACAAATCGTATAGATATAGAAGGATATATCTATAGACATGGATCTTTATGTATCTATCCGTATATCGCTAACCCAAGTTCGACGTCGTGTAAGTTGAGTGGATTGATACGGTCCTTAACATGTTGTCTTAACTATTCTCCCTTATTTTGGTGATGGTAGTCGAAACCAGAAAAAGTATGGATTTATATTATGTTAAAATAGAAAACCAATCACTCTCCTCGAAACCAAAATTAAGATTAGTGGTTTTAAATACCCCGAAGGGTCCACCGTGCTCCCCATTTCTTGGGTAGACATATACGTCTTTATTCTCTGAGTCCAAACTAGGGACCCAGTCCTTCTACGAAACCTCCTCCCGTACCGTTGAGTGAGCTCATAAGAGGTCTCCTCGGACCACCCCATGTCAGGTATCCCAGTGTTTCTCAGCCTGTACTGACTTCGCTGTATCGTGTGTGGTCACAAATAATTGACACTCAACCTGTACTGATTCGCTGACTTATATACCTATAAATTATGAATTATTGTAGGAATGTTCAATCCATAATAAAAGAAGTAAATCTCTACTCTGTTCTTGTCAATTCCAAGAACAAGTTCCAACTGGTTAATTTTCACCATCGCCGTCGTAAGTATGAGAATTAACGGAAGTCTCGGAAACGAAGGTAATGGAATATGGAACATTCTAGTCAACCGAATAGAAGAAATCAATTTTTTCTTTTTTACTGACCTTCACCTCTTTTAGTCAGTGACTAAGAAGTCCATTATCATCCTCTTCTTTGAATTGGTTTAGTACTAAATGATTTGTGTCAGGTACGATCCCTCTAAAGAAGTCTTGGTGGACCGTCTATCTTGGATCCTCGGTGGGAATCCTCAAGACATGGATTTCACGTCCTCTTTGAGAACATGTACTTTGTATTTTCGATGTTCGTTATCTAAATTACAATACAACCGACAGTTCTTACCGAGACTCCCTTATGAATTCATGTCAAGTCAAGTCAACGAGTCACCGCAGACTGAGAGACGCTGGGGTACTTGACGTCGTGAGGTCCGGAGGGACAAGTAGTGGTTGAGGGACTCACGTGGGTTTGAGTACAGGTAACTCAGCCACCATGGTAGGTTGGTAGAGTAGGAGGTAGCAGGGGAAGAGGAGGACGGGAGTTAGAGAGGGTCGTAGTCTCAGGACAGGTTCCTCAGTCGAGAGGCGTAGTCCACCGGTTTCATAACCTCGAAGTCGAAGTTGTGACATACACGTTCAAAGAGTATTTGGGAAAATTATCTTACCACTAGCCACCTCTGGGTCCACATCCCGTCCTCGTAGACACCCATGTGCATATACTCAACGTGCACTGACACACCCGAGACTTGAATAAGACAATACACATTTTGTTCCTTAATCCAACTTCCCTGTGAAATGGGTCTTCATAGGAAAAGTGTAGACGTTGAGAAAGGTTTTCAGACGGTAATACTCTACGTAAAGACCCCCAGACCTTCCCGGAAACTTGAGAACCACAGAAAAAGATTTGACCGTATGAGAGAGAAGAAGGAAACAAAGAGATGACGCCCGCGACAAGACAGAAGGTATGATGACTACTATAGAGGGATTCCCGTGTGTTCTTCACGTGTCCTTTACAGACAAGACACCTGTTACTTACCTCTAAAGTAAACGAGCAATTAACTAACGACCTCACCTCCTTCTCCCTGCTTCAGGACCGTGTAGTCTTTCTTTTCCTCGTCTACCTTATATCTCTGTCTCTTCTCTTTCGATTAAGGATGATTTTGGAAGACACGATCCTATAAATGTATAATTTTTTTTATTTGAGAGTTTTGTTAGAATATTTCATCTATACTTAGTGAAGAAATGTCTAATTTCTTTGTCTCTTTAAAGTCAGTGTCGAGTTCCACTACGTCGATTATTCTCGGTCCAAAATTTACTTCCAACTGAATTTAGTTTTCCGACGTAAGAAATCTAATAAGGTCTGACGATCTGGCTCCCCTCCCTGAACTCCTACCCGTTCATAGAGTCTCCACGTCTTTTTCGTGATAGTCCCCCCTCTACAAACGTGTAAAATGATGGTACGTTGTAACTATAACTTTACGTCAAAAGGGTAATTCCACGTATTAATTACGAACTGGTGTCCCTGTCAGAGATGACGTCCTAAATTATCCGACACTTTTTGTACTGAAAGAAGATATGAAGGTACGTCGAAAATGTCTAGACCCCTTCCCTTTTAAGGGTTGAGGACTATGGTCGGGTACACTCGTACTTTTAGGGAGTCAGATGTCTCCCACGAGAAAAGAGAAACCCAAACCAACAACAAGTCAACGATTCAGTACAGGTTGAGAAACACTAGGGTACCTGACGTCGTACGTCCGAAGGAACAGGAAGTGGTAGAGGGCCTTAAACGAGTTTGAGTACAGGTGCCTCAGTCCTTACGTGTAGCGTTGTCACGACGATCAAAAGGGGTTCAGTTGACGAAAGAGAAAACAGGACTTTAAGGGAGCTACGTTCGAGTCGCCTAATAACGTCAAAAGTTGTAAGACAGTGAGGGTGATCTGACACACGAGAAGTTCCCGGCCTTTACCCGGTAAAAGAAGAACTAAAAGAGTTTACAGGATGACCTCACAAACCGTACATGATCCATAAGTCTTTTGTGAATCAACTTCCTTTCTTACTTACTCTCTAAGCAGTCAGTTGAGTGACTGACTGACTTACCTACCTACCACGAACAGAGGATATATTCAGAAGAACTCGTCAGACTAAAAAGGTACATTGTTCGTCTTTGGAAATGGCTGAACTAGGTAGTCAGTTTCCAACGACTAGATGTCGAATTTTCGTATGAAGTCACCGCATTTACAGATGGTCCTGACCTTTAGTCGTCTCTCTAATTTATTTCCTCTTCCTGATGACTGACAAAAAGACCATTGTCTCCCCGTAGACCGAATACCGTATCCCATACTTACACGAGAAAGAAATTGGAGAAAATATTAACCGGTCCTCTTCCTTCATTTGTCTTTAGGATTACTTTAACCTCCCAGAGGCTCCCTTATTGTTATGTGCGTCTCTGTAGTCTAAGTCAAACCTATGTATTTCTACCTACAGAGTTCTACTCATTAGATTACTTCCGTCTATTTACTAGGAGTTCCGTTAGAAGAAGTAAAGGACGAGAAGTCTCGGTACGGTGGAGGGTCCAGTATCCGTCCGTTCCTTTTTTTATGTTACTTTTAGTAAGAGATATTCACCAAGTCCAGTTCCAGTTTACGTTACAGGTCACTTATAAGTAGTCTACTCTAACTTCGACAAATGTGAGTACACTACCTACTTATTGGTATTGGTGAGGAGGGGTGGGAGCTGGTACTGAATCCTAATCTGAGTAGAAACACTTATAGTCCTGTCTCTTCCTGGGATTTTCTACTCGGATTTTCTACACACTCCTACAGAAGTTGTAAAGACAACTCTATTCCACCAGATCACCACTCTCACACCCCCGACCCTCCATAGACACAATATCAGTTCCGAGAAGGGAAAGGTCTATATGTTTAAACTTTTTCGGTAAATGGAAGACTGTGTAGATATTTGTTCTAGTTACTAAGAATGAGTCGGAGGGAATTTATTTTAACAATGACCCCGGTTTCCCTTAATACAGGAACTCTGCGGAAACACTTAACGTAACGTGACATGTTTGTATTCGGATAGAAGTCCTGCTTGTCGGTTTTCTCCTCTTTTTCTGTTTCTTTACGAGTCTCTTATTTTTCATTTTCTTCTCCTCCTCCTCTTACAAATATCCTTTTCCTTCCCCTTTCCCTTTTTTCTGTCTTTTATTTTCCCCGGTCCCGTCCCAACCCTCTCCTCCGCTCGTCGTCCACCAACGTTGTCGTCACTCCTTCCCAGAGTCTCAAGGCCGTGTATCGTCTATTTGTGCGTTTGTTTATGTAGTCTGTCTGTTTGTTCTCGTGTGACCTTCTCGCGTTGACGAGTCTCTGTCCTAAGTCTCTGGGCGTAGATGCGACTCTAGTGTGTAATGACTATTCGTGACCTTTAGAGGTAGTTTACCAGAGAGGCCTCCTTTGTCGGTTGGCACTCAGTCGGAGGAATAATATTTAAAGATTTACCGTTCGAGATGACTTAAGTACAACAAGATCAGACACGAGTAGAGTCTTTATGTGAGTCTGTGTAAACATTAGTAACAAACACGTCGACAACCACTACCGGGAAAGAAGGGAAACGGGTCAATTACACAGGAGCAAGTCTCTGAAGGTTCCGGTGGAACTGGAAGGACTCCTCCAGTCTAGAGGGCAAG
The DNA here is from genome assembly GCA_006410555.1 of Capra ibex. Classification (NCBI taxonomy): domain Eukaryota; kingdom Metazoa; phylum Chordata; class Mammalia; order Artiodactyla; family Bovidae; genus Capra; species Capra ibex. The sequence goes on along the minus strand of SJYO01038983.1, from coordinate 10,353,645 downwards.
GTCTGTGAGTCTCGTAGTGTCCGGTGTAAAAATAGCGTGAACCGGGTCCACATCTGAATTGTAAGCAGACATACTAAGTACAGGTGAAGAAGGATGGTCTGCCTCCCGTCCGAGGTAGAGTACCGAGTAGTAATATTAAGGTTAATTTAAATAACTAACCAGTATTTGTCTGAGTTTAGTCGTTTGTGTCGGAATTATGATCTTTCTACGATTTTATTCCTGTCATAAGTATCTCTATTACCACGTTTATATTTCTCGTCTGACGACGATCTTGTTGTTAATCCAAACACTAACTATTTCGAAGGACTGTCAAACCCGTCGATTTAGGACAACACCTTAGTACAAAGGACATAAGTAAAAAATGACCAGATTGTTGACCTACGAGAGAAATAGGGAGGAACGAAGTAAGTCACATAATTAATCGAAAAGTTACGGTAGAGTCAGTTACAGTACCCACTGGTATAATAATAGTCGTCATTAATATTACTCATAACTAATTCTCCTCGTTAAAAGATCAACTGATAAGACGTCGTGTGACAAAGTTTATACAAATTAATCTGTTATTACTCCTCCTTCAAAGAAGTGTCAAATTCAGGAAATAATTTGGTTAAATAAATTTTTACTTTTCGAAAGGTTCCTTACATACGTCCCCATTCAGTAGTACGACCGTAACTTGACCCGTGTGTCTTTTCTTCCTGATAAATATCGTTTGGGGTTTTGGTTTGAGGGATCGCCCAAGACACCGTAGAAAGATTCTATTCAGGGTCGACGAACCTGACTCGTCGGAGGCACACGTTCCGGTGACTTGCCCCAACGGGTCTTTGAGAACTCTCGGTCTGAGGATGAGACAATGTAGTTCCAAAGAGGGATGAAGACGTTCCATTTTGTCTACGGTTGTCACCCTTTTTTGTAAGGAGACAGAGAAGATTAACTCGTACAACGTTCAAGTCACTTTAGTGACATCCACCAGTAAGATGAAAGCAACACATTGATTTAAGACTGTTACTGATTTTATTGTTGAAAGTTTTGGGGTCCTTAGTACAACTCAAGGTGTGACCTAAAGTTACAGAATGCATACGGAGGTTTAACCGGTTAAACGCTATTGTTTTGTGTACCTTAAGACTCCTCCGCCCTCTCCCGTACACACACAGCGAGTCAGCACAGGTTGAGAGACACTGGGGTACCGGGCATGGACGTTCCGAGGAGACAGGTACCTTAAGAGGTCCGTTCTTATGATCTCACCCGACGGTAAGGGAAGAGCCCCCCTAGAACGGCTGGGTCCCTAACTTGGGTCCAGAGGACGCAACGTCCGCCTAAGAAATGGTCTACTCGATAGTCCCTTCGTTCACTCCATAACTGAATCTTTACACCCAAAGTCAGAGTTAAGACGGTGAAGGACCGACACCTGGAACCCGTGGTGGGAATTGAGGAAATTCGGGGTCACAGGAGTAGGTATTTCACCCAGTCATAAGAGTATATATTCCTGTTATTATTAGTGACCTTGGTTTACTCTAGGCGTATTTTGTGGATGTTGTATAGTCGATGACAATTTATACATCATCAAGTACGATATAAAAATCGTAAACTTATATCTTTTATAGGAAAAACTTGAAATGACAGATACAGAGACTTAAGGACGAAAGTACTACGGATGTGAGGACAAAAATGTAGAAAGGAGAAAAGAACCAAAATTCCTTCCAAAGGGAGTTACCTTATTACTACTTTTGCCAATTACAAATATTTTCAGAAATGGACCTTTTTGTATTCATATCCAAGAGTTACAGTAGAAGATTTTATAGAAAACTATAAAATGAACTTTAAGTTTTAAACCTTTGAAGACCGACAGGATATGTTCGGTAACCTGTTAATTTTTAGTTTTTGGTTTTTTGGTTTTTACTGTCAACAATAAAGTTGTCGTCTACCGCTATCTTTAGGTTCAGGACACTTTCTTAATTGTTTGTCTTCGGATACTTAACCATCGAGAATTTATAAAAGGTCAAGAGACATTGGAGTCGTGAAAAAATCGTGACTATTTAAAAACCATTAGGAATTTCAAACGACACTACTGTGGAAAATATAAAGGTCGAAATGTCTACATTCCTTCTTTCTACCATTCCGGATCCTTTCCTACAGTATACCTCGTTTCTTTACCGTTTTTCTTCGTTATCCGGTCATCTTTGACCCGATTCTTTTTACTCAACTGTCGAAGTGATCCTCGTCTCCACCTTTGACGTCCCTGTTCTCCTCTTTACTTTGGTGTACTACTATTGACTCCCTTGTCTCTACTAGACCCCAGTGGACGACGGAACTAGGACTCCAAGTTCGAGACTTCAAGGGAGAGGGAATGCCCCGCCTTCCTCCCGTGGTATTCTATTCGTAAGAGTCAGAAAGATACGTCCAATGGAGTACCGTTGTCATTCCGGACCTTAGAATGGATTCTTCGACCAGACAGAAATAACCTGATATTTAGTCTTCAAATCAAAACAAAACCACCCTCCCCATCCTAAACTAAAGAAAGTTCGTAAATATTTGTAGTTGATCGAGAAACAGAGGAATTAAAAGGACATAAGAGGGATTTATTTAAGAAGTCAGCCGTCTCCCGTTTTATTTCTCCCATTGTTGGTATATGTTTACATAACAAAATTATGTAAAATTTTCATATGTCCTTAGGAGAAGTCATTGGGTTGGACGGGGAGACAAAACCACTCCAGTAAATGTAAAGACATTTACATTTGTTTCGAAAAATGGGTGCCTGGGGGTTTTGATATGTTGGACTTATTTCGAAGAGAAAGTCTAAACGTTATATAAGTCACGTATGAGTCGTGTAGCCCGGGGGAATCAGTGAGACCCTCCGCGGCGCATCGTGACGACAACTCCCTGTCCCACGTCTTCACACGACCGCCTTCGACGGGTAGACGCGGCACTCTTAGGAGTCTCTACCGACAAGGCACTCGCTCACCCACCCCTATCGAGTTCGGTCGAAGAGGACTTCCGGTCAACAAATGTCGGGTAACCGAGGATTCGAAGGTGTAGACTTTTGTCAAGATGCTCAGGTCTTCGGTGTGAAAGTAAATAATTGAAAGAACCGATATGACACAGTGTACACCCTAGAATCAAAGGACTGGCCCTAGTTTGGACGTGAGGGACGTAAACCCTCACACCTCAGAATTGGTGACCTGACTGTCTCTTCAGGGTCTTTGGTTTTAAAATATAGGAAATTTTACATGTTTTGATATGTTACAATATCTCACGCTTTCTTGGATCCTGAAACAAAGAAGTTGAGTTGGAGTAGTGAAACCTCCACCGACTGAACTTGGATCTTCGGTCCAGAGGACTAAGAGTCCAGTCTTGGCGAAGACGAAAGATGTCACTGACATATAAAACCTTCATTTATAGATCCGTGAATCTGATTCTTCTGACTGATGAAATTTAGTCGTAATAAAACCCTTTACCTTCATACAATCACCATTTTCTCACAGAGGGTAATTCCGTTTTCCTCGACCGATCTCTTGTTTTCCCGTTTACTAAGGTCAACTCCAGGACAAGTCTCACAAGGAGCCTTTCCGGTTGACGAGTCCGGATTACACCCTTTTTGTCTCCGAGGGACCGGGGTGGTTGCGTACCAGAGTTCTCGGACAACACCAGACTTCTCACACCTCTCCCTGTGAGAACACGGTTTGTCTCCACGCACCAATAGGGATACCTCTGTCCGGACAAGGTGACTCGTTCTTGCTGTCGCTATCGTGGTGTCGGGTCGATTGGGCCCTACTACCCAAGGGAATCTACGCGAACAAATATCCGTTCCGGTGAATGACCAAGAGGAACCCGAATGACTATAGACCTAAACTCTCTTTAAAAAACCAACCCCAGTCAATCCGTCTGGTAGGTGAGGTATACCTAAGGAAGCTAAGTATCTCCCACCAGTTGTGAAAAGTCCCGTCGATAAAATAATTGTACTTATACGATCAAAGATCTTTTAAGACGGAGACACAACAACGATTTGACTAAAAAATTCCATTCTATTTTGTCATATACGGGAGATGACCTGTTTTCCTTCATAGACTTGTCGACTTCTAATCCTTTAGAAACGTCATGATCCTTTTATGAAGGACTAAGACTCTAAGTTCGAAGGTCCAAAAAAAAACGTGTACTAAAAGAAAAGAAAAATTGGGGACAGATCAAGGTTTATGTAACAAGTTTTGAGTTAAATACAATGAAGAGGACTCTTTGGATGGACCGAAGGGTCTCCGTTAGTGAAAAGTGGTAAAGTCAAAATTAAGATCACCACAGAGGGATAACGATTTGTATACGAATAGGATCTCGTCGACTGGGTACTTGTTTCCCATCTCCACTTAGACTCACATTAAATACCAATCGGGAGGTATAGACTTAAATGGGGTGTAGAGACTTAGGTTGGTGGACACCCATCATGTTATGATCTCGTAAATAATAACTTTTTATAGGTGTATATTTACCTGGACGTGTCAAACTTAAGTGTAACAAGTTCTCAGTTGAAGTAAGTCAAGACAAAACAAGGTCTCAATAGAGACCCTACCAGAAACAATACACATAAAATTAGGACAAAGACAGGGAACCATCCAAACAATTTTATAAACCAGTGGACACCGACAGACAGGTGTAAATTCTTGTTTCACCATCTTTCCGAAGCCTCTCGAAACGTGTATTCCCGTTTCGAAAAAATGACTTTTTGAAGTCCAATCTCCCCGTTTGGACTTTGAACGAGGGATTAATCGTGCACACACACACCCATACGTACGTGTGTGTGTGTGGTAGTCAGTGAGTCAACACAGTCTGAGACGTTTGGGTCCCTGATATCGGACGGTCAGAGGAGAGACGTACCCTAAAAGGTCCGTTCTTGTGACCTCATCCGACAACTAAGGAAGAGGTCTCCTAGAAGGACTGGGTCCCTACCTTGGGCGCCGAGGACGAAACCGACTTCCCAAGAAATGGTGACTCGGTGGACCCTTCGGGGTTGATCGTGCGTCTCGTCCCGAAACCACACCCCCGCCAGGGAGTCCTCTCAGGAGGACAAAGAAATCTCGTCTCTCAAGTGAAGGACTCACCACCACGCCCGAACGGACCGTCGACGAGACGTACGTCCCGGTACGGACGACGCACCCCCGTAGAACGGCGTAGTAGGATAAGAGCCCGAGACGAGAGCCATGGTAGACGACAGTGATAAGACGTCCGAGGCCCAAAGGACCCGAGACCATCCGTCTAGGGGAGGAGAGACGTGACACCCGAGGAGAGATGTTCCGTCGAAGTGGTACCTCCCGGCTCGACACCCTCCGTCGGGACCTTTGTGTAGCGGTCCTCTGCCGTCAGTGTGTCTGACGGTGCCCGCTCCCCGGGACCTCGGTGTCGTGCACGGGAAGAAAACCTCGACTAGATTCCGTCCCGACGGGGCGAGACGGAGAGCGGAGAGAGGGGAAGGTAGACGAAAGACAGTACGTCTTCACACGACTTTAGAAGACCGGAAACTGCCGGGGAGAGTAAAGGAAATATCAATACCCTGACAGGAGAGCGGGAAAAAACAATAAGGTAATCGAAGAAAAATTACCCCAGAGTCCTCCGTCTCCTCTAATTCTACACCTGACGCAGACAGTTGAACTTGGGCCTCGGTCCGCGAGTATGACAATTACCCCTACAATAAGACGGAGCAATACAGACCGTATCGATATCTACTAAGTCTATAGTTAAATTCTTTGGCGTCATTGAGACACTTCTCCGAGTTACTCTGTCAAGACACCAGAGATACCTAGTTTAATTGCCCCTTAGACTATATAAAGGTGAATAGAATACAGTTCATCATCGCTGAATCCACTTTTTATGTACTTGTATACCGGAAAATTTCATGTAAGTAAAAATATTTATAGGATACATCAACAAAAAAGTACTTCCGTAGTCCTTCCCCTCAAAAGTTTATTACTGTAAAGGTTAAAGTCGACTAATGGATGAAAGTCGTCATAATGTGGAATTACCCTTTTGGCGATTTCCGGGTTACTGGATGTGTTTTACATTTTATGGAAAGGGTGATCCACATGTCACTGTTACTGAAATACGGTGCAATAGATACATAAACTACCAGTCGTCCCGTGTATATCGTATTTGAAATCGCAAGACCCGAAACCTCTCTTAATGATTCCACAACGGAAGATTTATAAGGTCGTTACGTTCCAATTAAGACAGAGTTTATAAAACATAGTTCTTTACAAAATGTATGTATCCATGTATATATATACATAAATTATTATTCGCAAGTTGTATCCAGAAGTTTGATTGGGTCCGAAATTTTTACTCAAAACAAACGAGTCTTGTGAACCTACTTCGTACATAAGTTGATCATCAAACGACGACAAATCAACGAGTCAACACAGACTGAGAAACGCTGGGGTGCCTGACATCGGACGGTCCGAGGAGAAATGTACCTTAAGAGGTCGTTCTTATGACCTCACCCAACGGTAAACGAAGAGGTCCCCTAGAAGAACTGAGTCCCCTACTTGAATGTAGAAGACGTAACGTCCACCCAAGAATTGGTAAATCGGTGGACCCTTCGGGGTTGGTCATGAATAATGTCTTTCCACCACTCAGGATACGAAAAGAGAGGAACCGACTTATCCTTCAAGTACGAATATCTACCCTACACAGGACAAATTCTAATTGTCATCTACCGTCTTTCCAGTCCTCAGTTTTTGATGAAGAAACTAAGGGCTCAGTCAAAAAAAGGTACTAACGTCTCTTGTCTTATAAAAGGTATTACGTAATAATTGATCTATCTTTGTTTGATGAAATATGGTCAACTTTGTCACCCTGTATCAACTCCTATGGTAAAGGACAAAAAACTCTTTACCCCCAGTGAGACAATACTGCAGTTCCATTCCGGACGTGTAAAAGACCGAATCGCTAACGTAAATAGTGTCTCCAGTAAAGTGAGTTCACCTTTTGTCACGTTTTACGATTTCTTACGACAAACCGTCGACGATTATTCGAAAACACTTGTTCTTCTTTCTTTCTTTTCCAAACCTTTGTCGAGATCGTCCTTTAGGGTAACAAGTCGTATCGAACTTCCTTCCGAAGACACACACTCCTGATTTGACACCTTGCTATCGGTGGGGCGTGCGACGACTTCCTCCAGACCTGCTATCGGTGGGACGCACGACGACTTCCTCCAGACAAATTCCTTGATCCTCCCACTCCAGCTCCGGCCACCATTCGAGTCGGGGTTGTGAAGGCGGAGATGGTGTTTATTGTGGAATCGGACGTGAACCGGAGGTCACGGTACGGTCCACTACCCGATAAGTAAGATGAATCTAAAGATCCTAATCTCAGTCAAGATGAAGAAATAGTAAAAAATTAGGATCCTTTAAGAAATGATACAGGTCGAATCAGACTTACATCGAATATTTACCGTACTGGTCACTAAAGGTTGAGTTATTTCGGAAAAAGTACGATGTAATATCCTTTACCTCAACATGTCACTTCGGTTTAATCTAAAGTTTAGATCCGAACGATATAAGGTACGTTCCCAAAAACCCTTTTAATGAATTACAGAGACTCCTAGAAAAAAAAAAAAAAAAAAAAATCTTTTTTTCTACGGACAAAGTATTCTGATAATACCTTTATTTTAGTCTATTCTATCCATCTACCGACCTTCCTACCTACCTATCTATCGGACCATGGATTATTCGTGAGTTACTTACAATCAAAGAAAAGGGAACTTCTTTATGTTACCTAAATATGATGAAAATGAGGGTTATTTAACGTGTAAAACTTATACTAGAGTAACTCGTGGACTACTTCGAAAGAAGAAGTTTCTTAGGATTAGGACAGTCACAAACGAACTATTTTACGACAGGGTAGGGAAACAATTGAGACCTACAGAAAGGAACCAGGAAAGGTGTATAGGTTAAATTGGACATCTTAAGTTTTGGTCAGTATCAAGAGACCTCCTACACTGTTGGTCGACTCAAAACACCCTCACAAAAAGATTTCATACCATGAAAGATCTTCCTCTCATCCTACCTCCTATGTTAGTGTTCGGACGTGTTTGAACGTGACGTCCAAGACTGACTGCCTACAAGAGTATAGGTTGACCTCTTATGAGTGTCTGACGTTTCCGATCAAGGAGAACACACAAATTCACCAGGGAAAGGAAATTGAAAAATTCTCTCTATAAATATGGTCATTACGTTCCCGTAAAGAATAAGACCAGGATTTAATAAGAAAACCTCGACTCTTCTTCGACTATTCATCTTTTTCGAATCCAACAAGAAAGGAACAAATTATTCGTATATTTATATTAGAACCATTAGTTCCATGAAAATTATATATATAATTGAGTCGTTACTCCGTCAGAGTTTCTCACCAAACTTAACGAAGGTGTTTACTAATAATACATATATCTTTATACGGAGAGGTCTTATATCGTCTCTATGGTCACTGACTGAAAATTATTTCGAAATACTATATCTACTCTTTGAGAGTACGGAATAACTAAATGTAAGACATATTGTTATTGTCGTTGTTGATACTATCGTTTATGTGTATATTACGATCATGATTATATTTTTAATTTGTATATACATTAAAATTAAGATTTTCTTGAGCTATTCCTTTATAGTAGTCATAAAGACAAAATGTATAATCCTTTGACTCCGTGTTTCTTTGGTTCATTGAACCACAGTACATCGATCATTTAAGGAATCGGACCTAAATTTGTGACTCTCAGACCACTCCTAGGTAGAACATATAATAATATCTTGGTTTACGATACTTCATAAATAACTCTTGAAGACAGAAAAAAAAAAAAAATTTCTTTATCTCGTTTACAGTGTTACTTATATCATCAAATAATGACTCTTTTCAATGAACCAAGAAAGTCTCGATTCAAAGATAAATCGCTTGGTGATGATAGAGACAAAGAAATTTTTTTGTAAATAACCTCAGATCAATTAAATGTTACAACACAATCAAAATCCACATTTCACTTTGTCAATACATATATAAGAAAAAGTCTAAGAGAAGGGTATATCCAATAATGTCTTATAACCCACCTGAAGGGACACGATATGTCATCCATGAATAATCAATAGATAAATTATACATCATCATACATGTACAACCTCTCCCGTTACCGTGGGGTGAGGTCATGAGAACGGACCTTTTAGGGTACCTGTCTCCTCGGACCATCCGACACCAGGTACCCCAGCGATTCTCAGTCTGTACTGACTCGCTGAAGTGAAAGTGAAAAGTACGTAACCTCTTCCTTTACCGTTGGGTGAGGTCATAAGAACGGACCTCTTAGGGTCCCTGCCCCCTCGGACGACCCGACGGCAGATACCCCAGCGTCTCAACCTGTGCTGACTTCGCTGAAGCGTCGTCGTCGACGTCGTCGTCGTCGTCGTCGTCATACATGTACAATTAGGGTTAGACGATTAAATAATGAAGGAGGGTACAAAGGGAACACCATTTGTATTCAAACTAAAGATCTAGACACTCAGTCAAAGACGAAACACTTATTCAAGTAGACATAAGAAAAAAATGATCTAAGGTATATATTCGCTATAATATACTATGAACATAAGGAGACTGAATGAAGTGTATAATACTCGTAGAGATCCGGACAGGTAAAACGCCGTTTACCGTAATAAAGTGAGAAAAAATACCGACTCAATATAAGGTAACACACACACACACACACACACACACACACACACACACACACACACACAAGAGATACACTGGCGTAGAAGAAATGGGTAAGTAGACAGCCGATGACATTTATCACGACGTCACATATGACTCCACGCACACAGAAAAGTTTAATACCAAAAGAGACCTACATACGGGTCGGTACCCGTATGTACCTAGTATACCATCAAGATATCAATCAAAAAATTCCTGGGAGGTATGACAAGAGGTATTACCAACATAGTTTAATGGAAGGGTGTTTTTCACATCCTCTCAAGGGAAAAGAGGTATGAGGAAGGTCGTAAATGACAACCACCTAAAAACTACTACCGGTAAGACTGACCACACTCCACTATGGAGTAACATCACAACTACACGTAAAGAGATTATTAATCACTACAACTCGTGAAAAAAGTACCCGCAAAACTGAGAGACATGTAAAATAAACTTCTTTGCAGATAACTAATTATCGAAAAGAGAGGTAAAAAACTACCCCAACAAACAACTATAACTCTACGTACTCGACAAATGTATAAAACCTCTAATTAGGGAACAACCAGTGCAGTAAACGTTTATAAAAGAGGGTAAGACACCCGAAAAACAGAACAACCAAAGGGAAACTACACGTTTTCGAAAATTGAGTAAAAACAAAAGTAAAAGTAATAAGATCCCCTACTTAGTTTTTTCTATAACGACGCTAAACACAGTCACAAGACGGATGCAACAGGAGATCCTCAAAATGTCATAGGCCAGAATGTAAATCCAGAAATTTGGTGAAACTCAAATAAACATAAGGATACCTCCATAACGAACACGACCCAGGGCCATGTACACTTTGGACCACACACGGGAGGTTCTCAGAGATGAAGAGAGTCGGGACACCACACGGATGTGAGTCCTGGGCGGACGACAGTTTCGGTTTACGAGACCCCCAAGAAGGAGGGTTACGGACTGGGAGTCCGACAGAACCTCACGATAAAAATACACCCTTATAGGGACACATCGAACACACCCGAATTATACAAAACGACCACTTCAGTTTCACAATTCAGTGAGTCAGCACAGACTGAGAACTCTGGGGTACCTGACATATCGGGCGGTCCGAGGAGACAGGTACCCTAAGAGGTCCGTTCTTATGACCTCAGCCAACGGTAAAGGAAGAGGTCCCCTAGAAGGACTGAGTCCCGAGTTTGGACCCAGAGGACGTAACGTCCGTCTAAGAAATGATAGACTCGGTAAAAACGACCATCCCGACAAAATTATACCTACAGACGGTGGAGAAAGGAGGTACATACGACCCACAATAATAGAACTATCTTCCATACCGACTACCACTCGACGTGACCTATGGCTCGCCCCGGAAGGGAACGAGACTCCAACAGAGACGGGACAGTCTGTGTCCCAGACGAGGGACCACCAACCTCGTCCCTGGGGCTCTAGACAAAGACTCGACTCAAAGACTAAACGCCACACTCCGTCCACCCTAACCTCGTGTTGGCGACCCTCTCTTCAACGACTCGAAAGGAGGAGATCTCACCAAGTGGTCACGCACACGAGACCCCACAGTGCAAAGTGGACGAGACGCCCGAGTATGTGATGACGACCTGGACGAGGGTCGGGACGGAATTGGCATCCTTACCGCCGCTGACCGAAGAGAGTCCGTAACATAAGTGGTCGATGGTCGAATCTACGTGACTTCAGTCCAGGGTCCTGACGGCACTGACACGTCCTGACGGGACCCTCGATACCTCCGTCGAGTCTGACACCGGACCGGGTTAGAGATGTACACACACGGGTGTTTCGGGTGTCAACGGTGTCGATCTGAGGAGAGTCACCACCCTCGAGTCCACAAGTCGTCCCCGACTCAAATGGTTCGGTCACCCCCACCACGACCCCTCCACCTACCCATATCTAGGATCCAGAGGTGTCGGTACTCCTCTCTCGAGCCGGGAGGGAGGAATCAACGTGTCCGGGACCCCGAGTCGACACCAAAGTCAAGGTGGGACGTACACCCAGAAGGCGGTCCCAGACGAGAACTCCAACAGGACCTCGTGTGTGCCCCAACCCCGACCCTGGCCTCCGCCCTGACCCCCCCGAGTGTACCGGACGTCCTCACCCACTGTCCGCCCCGTGTGGTCGGACGAGTCCGGCCTCGGGGAGGCTCACGGTTCCTCCAACCCCGCCCGTGCACCCCTTTCCCCCACCGTTACCACAAGGTCTGAAGAAGGTGTTTGTACCCGTCAACACCTCGGGGAATACGGGCAGGGAAGTAGGGAAGTCCGACAGAGAGACGTCGACTGGCGTCAGGGGAGGGACACGGGCGTGAGGTTTGGGGCCCAAGGTCGTGGGTCGGAGGTAGGGGTCGTCGTGTGTGCTTAGAGTCCGACCCTCCGCGTCCCGACACTGTGTCTGGCAGGCACGTCCAGAATGAGACAGGACGGACCAACGACGCGAGGGGAGACAGGGTCGACTAGAGGGGTAGTCCTTCCACCCAAGGGGTCCGGGTCCTTGGCGAGGAAGTCGAGGGGGTGTCCCCACGTCCAGGGAAGGGGAAAGGAGAAACGAAAGAAAACAGGAAGGACCAACGTACCCGTAGAAGAATAGGAGGATACTCAGACACCAGGGGACGCTCACAAGTCCTGTACGAGCCACTCTTGACATGGTAAGGATTACATGAACACGTCTCCACTTAAGGTGCACGCGGATAACACTGGGGAGGATAGAGTCAAAAAAAGAAGAAAAAATTATCCCCTCCATCTTACCAAACTACAAGAAATGGTAGGTTTTATCTCCGTCTCCTAATCCTCTTCTTCCTCCATAGAAAAGCTTCCCTCCCGTCAACCAGAAGATCTTCAGTGTAAGGAAAGTGAGTACAAGGATACCCAAACCCCTCTACAGTCACCTAAAAAACAATCGATCTCCGTTCTTTCCCGTGGGGTATTTTTTGACAGAGATTTTAAATACAAAAAGGTCCTTCCTTCCAGTTGTAGAGGGAGGGTTCAGCTACAGGTGAATACCTGAAACGACTTCTCTTTCAACCCGTTCCTCTTTCCGCCGTTCCTGATTGGGTTCCATTCAAGGTTGACTTCCCATCTTTTCTACCCACGACGATCACAGACGTTCGGAGCGTAAACGTCGACGACTCCTGTCTACCCTTTCTCACTGATCCACGAAACTCCTCCCTGACTGCGACGAACCCGTTTCACCACTTACACGGTCTTCTAATGTCACGCGACGAAGGTCCCTCAGACTTCCATTGACTCCAGGATTCCCTGGTGCAGAACACCGCCCCCACCCCACCCCACCACAACGAGTCAAAAGAAACGTAACCACGTATAAACCAAGAGGTGGGTAGGTACGATGTAGTGGCCACTAGTGATTGTCTTTCCTCTATCGGTGTCGTCTTGTCATTCTTTTACGATAAAGAGTATAAAATTTTTCCTGAACTTTTTAAAATAAACTCGGATTACTCCCATCATAGAGTCTTTCGAGACTCTCGACTTCATGGGTAATCGACAGTTCTGTGTCAATAAAATAAAAATAAAAACTCTGTCTTCCGATATGTAATTTTTTTCAACAATTATTATACAGTAAATTTAACGTCATATCAACAAAATGTAACAACGAAAGATGACATGTCGTTTCACTTACTCGATATGAATACTCTTTGTGACAAAAAGGTAAAAAACTTGGAGTATTGATGGTCTCTTCATTAGATTCTCTTTCCTTCCAGATCTCCCACCATACTTTCTCTCGTCTACTGAGAAGATAGTTGAGGTCTCGTGAAACCACCTGGGGGTTCAGAATCTCCGTCTCCAAACTTGATTTTTACGGTAAATTCCTTCGGATGAACAGCGACCCTTTATTCTAACTTGTTTCGTATCTACCATTGTCTATAACCTTTTTATTTTACTAAAGTAAAAATATATCGTTGGTCAATTTCCAAGAGTTAATTTGGTCAGTACTAATATTTCGTTCACCTCCCTTTATAATCGGGGAAAAAGAATCGGGGAAATCGAAGACAGACTACACCCTTAAATCTTTACGTTTCGTGATTCAGGAGATATACATTTCGCCCGGTCGGTCGTAACGGTGAGGGTGGAAGGCGGACCGTGTGCGACACGGTGTCTGGAGCTAGTGCAGTCACCGGAGACCGGCGGAGTGGAGTGGTCACAAGTACCCAAAAGTATACGCAAAAGAGGACGTCACTCACGGGAGAAGGAAATTTACAGACAATCCGTTTATAGGTGTCTACGAAGTCAAGAATCGAACTCTCAACCCAGAAGAGACTTTGGCAGGACTGAATAAAGGGGAAGGGAGAAACAATGGGCAAGAGTCAGTTTATCGAGAAGACCTAGGAAGGAATTAGGGAGTATACATACAGGACGCACTACGAATATGGTATATGTCCGTCGATCGATATAAAGACAGTGAGAATTATCCATTACTAGGAAGACTTCCTTTTGTTCTCAAGAGTGAACTGAATAACATCATGAAACGAGTCACTAACCGTATATTGTTTTCGTAATCTCTCTAAACGATTGTCCTTCCTTTTTACCCTCTTTCTCACCCCTCCCTCCCACCCCCTTCCTTTCTTTCCTTAAATACGAGTGTCACTACTCCCACGTATCAAACCAAATTTTCTTCTGTGACATAATAAGAATAGAATGGGAAGGTCCCTCTACCGGGCAACCTCTCAGTGACTTCCAACCGCCCAACGTCACGACACAACCCTTACTGACGTTCTTTTCTTTCTGTTTGTGTCCAGTAAGTAAATTTTATAGAAACATGTAAGATTAGTCCGGATACCAGTTTTTTTTCTTAGTTAGAATCTTTGTGTCCTCTCTAATTTGTTGACAAGAAGTGACTATTTATCTTAGTAGGTGGTTTTATTTTGTGAGATGGTACATTCCCCAATTATAAACTACAGTTGTATAAAACAAGTTTTTCGTTCGAAATTTACTCCCCATTGACACTTTTCTTTGTATAAACCTTCTCCATTAATAAAAGGGGAATCTTATTCCGTTACATCTTGTATTTGTGTATAAAGTAATACTACGTTATATAAAGATTTTTTACGTGTAAAAAAAGATTGTTTTGTAATTTGTCTCGTTTAAACTTTTAACCTCATAAATTAATCATGTTTAAATAATTAAATTTGAACGTTATTATTTTTATTAAGTCGATAACTTACTTGTATTTCCGAACTTTTTACGTTTACACAAGTCAACGTACGACTACAATCTTAAATTACATTAAAGTTTGAATAAGACCAATGTCCTATTATTCCATTCTGACAAATACCTATTCATCAACGTCATGTCTAACATCATAGATTGTAAATAACTCGTGGATAATGGACTCAATGAGAAGATTCATATAAAAAATGTAGGAAATAAAGAATGTTGAGACACTCCATACATGACAGGGTAAGCTGTCTACTCCCTTAATTTCATGTCCCGTCGAATCTTTGAACGGGTTTCAGTGCACCATTTATGGACACGAACTTTACCGTTGATCTGACTATGATCGCGGAAAGAAGTATTGATAGTATAGTATAGTGAAAGGTTTACCATTGTTAAAAAACCAAAATTTCTAAAAACGAAATTCTTATGAGAAGTAAATCTATGTCTCTACGTGTCAAATGTTAGATTCTCGTCTTTCCGCACGTAACACTCAAAGGACGTACAATTTCATATACTATTTTACATAAAGTTCGACATTAAAATCAAACATCATAAATTTTTAATAAACATTGTAATCAATACATATGTAATATGTATATCACATACTTCCACATATATGAAAGTACATTTGCATATATACACCTCACTTTGAACTCATTTTATAAACATCTTGTACTCCCTAGAAGTATGATAAGATTCTGCAGAGTCGTGTATGAGACTTACGTGACGGGGACAGTGTCTCTTGGTTCAATATATCCAACGTCTAAAAATAAGGTTTGAAAGTAGGAGCAACCCACTCTTCTCCAGAGAGAGAGACAACTCATAAATTGACACTGAACCCATTATCAATAGACTCCAACTCCCTCGTCTTACACACGGTTGTCGATTGTAGATCTCTCACCAAAGGTTCAATTCCGAACACGGGAAACAAAGGACTGAGGGAGTATCACGACTCGTTACTAATACCGTGATTTGCATAAAACTGACTGACTGACTTTCGTTCGCGTCGTAAGTTCTCGGCCTGGTACATCGATCTGACGGACTCAAGTCTAGGGTCGAGACAGTATATCTGATGACACTGGAACTGACTCGAAGAATTTCAAGAGACATTATCACACAAGGAATATCCCATCAATATTACTAAGTTATTTGTGTCAAAAATCTTGTCACGGACAATGTCATTTTCGATGTTTTTTCATAAATAATTTATTTGGTTGTACTAAATCGTCACAGACGAAACTCTACAAAGTATGACTTATTCGTATTGATAAATCTAGTAAAGTCAATCGGTATTTCAGTCACGGTGTTCTATATCTAAACGCTCATAGGGGATTGAAACTATTTTAATTCCACATTTTTATTGTACCATTTTAATTATCTTTAGTCGGTGTTGCTAGTCTACTCCTTTTTCTTTCTTTTCAGTAGGTCTGACCTTCCCTTCTGATACGTCTAGGGATTTATACTACAGTAGTGTGCGTCTATCGCTGGGATATCTCTCTTCTATTCCACGGTGGCCTTAGATGATCTCGAGTAGTTACTCAGGTCAGTTCAGCGTCCTATATGTCTTTCGTCAACGTAAAGAAAGATGGTTATTATTTATGGTCTTTCCATTTCCATTTCTTAGGGAAAATTTTAACGTAGGTTTTTTATGAATCCTTACTTGGACTAGTTCCTCTACTCTGAATGTACGACTTTTGATTTTTCACGACTATTTCATTTGACTTCTACTAAGTCTCTTTAAGTGTAACAATTTTACCGGTTTGATGGGTATCGTTTACTATCTAAATTACACTAGGAATAGTCTTATGGGATTTTAAATATACCTTAGTGTTTTCTGGATCTTAACGGTTTCATTAGGACTCCTTTTTCTTTTTTCCGATCTACGGGTTGAAGGGATCTGACGTCTGTCATGATGTTTCGATGTCATCCTTTTTGCCCTGTTATGACTTGTTTTTGTCTGTATACCTAGTTACCTCGTCTCACCTTTCGGGTCTTTATTTGGGTGCCGAACACCAAACACCAGTCTTAATTAGATGTTGTTTCCTCCCTTCTTGTGTTTGTATCTTTTCTCAGAGAAGGTATTCACCAAGACCCATTTGACCTGTCGATGTACATTTCTTTTAAGTCTCGTAGGAGACTATAGTATATATTTTTATTTGGGGTTTGGCTAATTTCTGGATTCTATTCTAACCTAGATATTTTGCGAGTCTTTAGTCTGTTTTGTAAGACACTGTATTTGACATCGTTACAAAGGATTCCGGTCAGAGGACTCCGTTATCTTTATGCTCGTCTTTACTTTCCTTGGATTTAGTTTAAATGACACCGACTTCCCGTCCCGGTCTGTTTTACACCAGGGGACCTCTTTCCTCACCGTTTGGTGAAGTCATAAGAACGTAACTCCCGGGGTATTTTTATTACTTTTTCATTTTTCTATACTGTGGTCTGTACTCTGGGGGTCCAACTAACCACAAGTTTAATTTTCTACGAATGAGGAACCTTCTTTTCAATACTGGTTGGATCTATCGTACAACTTTTCGTCTCTGTAATGAAACGACTGATTCCAGGCAGATCAGTTCCGATACCAAAAAGGACATCAGTACATACCTACACTCTCAACCTGACACTTCTTCCGACTCACCACTTCTTAACTACGCAAACTTGACACCACAACCTCTTCTGAGAACTCTCAGGGAACCTGACGTTCCTCTAGGTTGGTCAGGTAAGACTTCCTCTAGTCGGGACCCTAAAGAAACCTTCCTTACTACGATTTCGACTTTGAGGTCATGAAACCGGTGGAGTACTCTTCTCAACTGAGTAACCTTTTCTGAGACTACGACCCTCCCTAACCCCCGTCCTCCTCTTCCCCTGCTGGCTCCTACTCTACCGACCTACCGTAGTGACTGAGCTACCTACACTTAGACTCACTTGAGGCCCTCTACCACTACCTGTCCCTCCGGACCGCACGACGCTAAGTACCCCAGTGTTTCTCAGCCTGTGCTGACTCGCTGACTTGACTTACGATGATCCCTTCTTACCTCTTTCTCGAGGTATTTCTTAATTCTCCGACCCGATTTCGTCTTTGTAACGGGTCAACACCTACACAGACCACCACTTTCCTCTCAGACAACGACATTTCTTGTTATGACATATCCTTGGACCTTATAATCCATGTACTTAGTTCCATTTAAACTATAGAATCCTTAGTCACTTGATTTTACCTACCTTACCCACATAAATTAAGTCTACTTGCATTAAAGACGGTAACAACCGTTCTTAGGGAATCTTCTTTACCTCATCGGGAGTATCAGTTGTTTCTCAGACTTTACGTCATGAACCTACGTTAGACTTTTTGTTACTAGAGTCAAGTAAATGTTCCGTTTGGTAAGTCATAGTGTCATAAGGTTTAGATACGGGGGTTTTGATTACGACTTCTTCGACTTCAACTTGTAAAGATCCTAATGGATGTACTGGAAGATCTTGATTGTGGTTTTTTTTTCTACAGAAAAGGTAGTATGTCTTGACCTTACGTTTTCATCCTTCAGTTCTCATGGATCTCATTGTCCGTTTAAACCATAACCTCATGACTTACTTCGGACCGTTTCCGATTGTCAAAACGGTTCTCTTGTGTGATCAGTATCGTTTGTGGGAGAAGGTTGTTGCATTCTCTGCTGAGATGCGTACCTGTAGTGGTCTACCAGTTGTGGCTTTAGTCTGACTAATATAAAAAACGCCGACTTCTACCTCTTCGAGATGTGTAAGTCATTTTTGTTCTGGCCCTCGACTGACACCGAGTCTAGTACTTGGGGAATAACGGTTTAAGTCTGAATTTAACTTCTTTCATCCCTTTTGGTGATCTGGTAAGTGTATACTGCATTTTGTTTAGGGAATGTTAATATGTCACTGTTGTCGATGATGAATAAATCTTAAATGACTCTGTAAAACTAAACTTGATTCAGTTTAGGGAATGTCACTTTCACTGTATATCTAAGTTCCCTAATCTAGACTTACTGTCTCACGAACTTCTTGATAGCCTTCTCCAAGATTGTGACATGTCTTCCGCCACTAGTTTTAGTAGAGGTTCTTTTTCTTTACGTTCTTCCGTTTTACCAACAAACTCCTCCGGAATGTTTATCGACTCTTCTCTCTTCACCTTCTATTTCCTCTTTTCCTTTCTATATGTGGACACTTACGTCCTAAGGTTTCTTATTGTTCCTCTCTCTTCTTTCGGAAGAATTCTCTAGTTACGTTTCTTTATCTCCTTTTGTTATCTTACCCTTTCTGATCTCTAGAGCAGTTCTTTTAATCTCTATGGTTCCCTTGTAAAGTACGTTTCTACCCGAGCTATTTCCTGTCTTTACCATACCTGGATTGTCTTCGTCTTCTATAAGTCTTCTCCACCGTTCTTATGTCTCTTCTTGAGATGTTTTTCTAGTACTGAGGCTATTGGTACTACTACACTAGTGAGTGGATCTCGGTCTGTAGGACCTTACACTTCAGTTCACCCGGAATCCTTCATAGTGATGTTTGTTTCGACCACCTCCTCTACCTTAAGGTAAACTCGATAAAGTTCAGGATTTTCTACTACGACACTTTCACGACGTGAGTCATACGGTCGTTTAGACCTTTTGAGTTGTCACCGGTGTCCTGACCTTTTCCAGTCAAAAGTAAGATAAGGGTTTCTGTCCGTTACGGTTTCTTACGAGTTTGATGGGGTGTTAATATGAGTAGAGTGTACGACTGTTTATTACGAGTTTTAAGAGGTTCGGTCCGAAGTTGTCATAGACTTGACACTTGAAGGTCTACAAATTCGACCTAAATCTTTTCCGTCTCCTTGGTCTCTAGTTTAAAGGTTGTAGGTAATCTAGTAGTTTTTTCGTTCTCTCAAGGTCTTTTTATAGATGAAAACGAAATAACTGATGTGATTTCGGAAACTGACACACCTAGTGTTGTTTGACACCTTTTTAGAAGTTCTCTACCCTTATGGTCTGGTGGACCGGACGGAGGACTCTTTAGACATGTGTCCAGTCCTTCGTTGTCAATCTTGACCTGTACCTTGTTACCTGACCAAGGTTTAACCCTTTCCTCATACAGTTCCGACATATGACAGTGGGACGATAGATACGTCTCATGTAGTACCCTTTATAACCCCACCTACTTCGTGTTCGACCGGACTTCTGATGACGCCTTTATAGTTGTCGGAATCTGCACGTCTACTATGGTGAAATTACCGTCTTTCGTCTTTCCTTGATTTCTCGGAGAACTACTTCCACTTTCTCCTCTCACCTTTCCGACCGAATTTTGTCGGAAGTTTTTGAATTCTAGTACCGTAGACCGGAGTAGAGAAGTACCGTATATCTACTCCTTTGTTACTTTTGTCACTGTCTGAATTAAAACCTCCCGAGGTTTTAGTGACGTCTAAAACTGACGTCGGTACTTTAATTTTCTGTGAACGAGGAACCTTCATTTCGATACTTGTTGGATCTGTTGAATAATGTTTAGTCTCTGTAATGAACCGACTGTTTCCAAACATATCAGTTTCGATATGACCGTTTCTAACTTCCGTCCTCCTCTTCCCCTGCTGTCCTACTCTACCAACCTAGTGTAGTATCTGAGCTACCTGTACTCAAACTCGTTCGAGGTCCTCAACCACTACCTTTCCGTCCGGACCACACGACGTCAGGTACCCCAGTGTTTCTCAGGACTCTCTGACTTGACTTAGACTTACCAAAAAGGTCATCAGTACATACCTACACTCTCAACCTGGTATTTCTTACGACTCACGACTTCTTAACTACGAAAACATAACACAACGATCTCTTCTGAGAACCCTCAGGAAACCTGACGCTCCTCCAGTTTGGTGAGTTAGGATTTCCTTTAGTTGGGACTTATAAGTAACCTTCCTGACCACGATTTCAGCTTCGAGGTTATGAAACCGGTGTACTATGTTTCACACCTGAATAACCTTTTCTGGGACTACGACCCTTTCTAACTCTCATCCTCTTCTCCCGTTGTCTCCTACTCCACCAGTCTACCGAAGTGACTGAGTCACCTGTACTCAAACTCGTTTGAATCCCGTTATCACTTCCTGTCCCTTCGGACCGAACGACATATCAAGTACCCCAACGTTTTACAGTCTGTACTGAACCACTGACTTGTTTTTGTTTAGTTTGAAAATTCCAAAACGTATCCTTTCCTGTGTTCTACTTTTCTGTTCGACACATTGTCCTCTTATAAACGTGTCCTGCACTGGGTGTTCCCTAATTGAAGGTATGATATATCTGTCGAGTATGTTGAGTTACCGTCCTTTTTTTTCTGTCAGTTTTTTACTGGTGTTAATGTTTACGATTCTGTACCTTCGTTGGATTTATAGGTAACCGTCTCTTTACTTATTTCTACTATATCGTGTAAATATGTTACATTATAATGAGTCGGTAATTTTTCTTCCCGTATTACGGTAAAGGTCGTTATATCTAGATCTCTAACAGTATGACGTACTTTATACAGTTTCTGTTTATATACTATAGTGAATGTACGTCTAAGATTTTTCTTTCCTATGTTTAATTGATAAATGTTTTGTCTTTATCAGAATTCTCTTTAACAATGGTGCCCCCTTCCCACCCCCCTTCTTCCCTATCAATTCCGTAAACCCTGACTGTACGTATGTGACGATGTAAATTTTACTTATTGGTTGTTCCTCAAATATCGTCTCCCTTAAGACAAGTTATAATACACTGTTTCCCCCTTTTAACTTTTTCTTATCTATGTACATATACGTATTGACTTAATGAGACAACATGTGGACTTTGGGAGTGTTGTAACAATTAGTTGATATGAGATTGTATTTTTCAGTTTTTTTTTCCTCGTTTAATGGATTTATCTGTACAGAGGTTCTCGTGTGTATTTACCGGTTGTCCGTGTCCTTTTCTGCGAGTTGTAGTAGTTAATAATCTCTTTACACTTAGTTTTGATGTTACTCCGTAGTGGAGTGTGGTTAGTCTTACCGGTAGTAGTTTTTCAGATGTCTATTATTTACGACCACTTCAGATGTTTATTATTTACGTAGAAGTCTCTTTTCCTTTGGGACAATGTGACAACCACTTTTACATTTGACCTTCTCGACTCAGTAAACTTTTCTGGGACTACGACCCTTTCTAACTCCCGTCCTCCTCTTCCCCTACTGTCTCCTACTCTACCAACGTACCGTAGTGACTGAGCTACCTGTACCCAAACCCATCTGAGGTCCTCAACCACGACCTGTCCCTCCGGACCGTACGACGCCAAGTACCCCAACGTTTCTCAACCTGTGCTGACTCGTTGACTTGACTCGACTTGTCAGTGGTACCTCTTGTTATACCTCCAAGAAAATTTTTGATTTTTGTTTGTTTTTGTGACTTTTTTTCAATGTCATACTAGGTCGTTAGGGTGAAGACCCGTATGTAAGTCTCTTTTGAGATCAAGTTTTTCCATGTACGTGCGGTTATAAGTATCGTCGTGATATCATCTGTTCTGTACCTTCGTTGGATTTACAGGTAGTCGTCTACTTTCCTATTTCTTCTACACCATAATGCATAGGTACTTTTTCCTACTTTGTTACGATAAGTGTCGTTGTACCCTTCTGGATCTCCAATAGTATGATTAACTTCAATTAGTCTCTCCCTTTTTATTTATACTATAGTAAATGTACACCTTAGATTTTTTACTATGTTTACTTGGATCAATGTTTTGTCTAAGTGTCTTTAATTTTTGTTTGAATACCAATGGTTCCCTTTTTCTCCGTCTTCCGTATTTGATCCTGAAACCCTAATCGTCTATATTTTATGATATGGATTTTATCTATTTATTATTCCAGGATGATATAATATGTAAGTTAGGGTTTCTTTTCGTTACGGTTTCTTACAAGTTTGAAGACGTGTTAACGTGAGTAAAGTGTACGATTGTTCCAGTACGAGTTTTAGGAGGGTCGATATGAAGTCGTCATACACTGGACTCTTGAAGGTCTACATGTTCGACCTAAATCTTTTCCGTCTCCTTGGTCTCTAGTTTAACGGTTGTAGACAACCTAGTATCTTTTTTGTTCCCTTAAGGTCTTTTTGTAGATGACGAAGTAACGAATACGATTTCGGAATCTAACACACCTAGTGTTGTTTGACATCTTTTAAGAAGTTCTCTACCCTTATGGTCTGGTGGACTGGACGGAGGACTCTTTGGACATACGTCCAGTTCCTCGTTGTCAATCTTGACCTGTGCCTTGTTGTCTGACCAAGTTTTAACCTTTTCCTCATGCAGTTCCGACATATAACAGTGGGACAAATGAATGAAAGATACGTTTCATGTAGTACTCTTTGCGACCCGACCTATTTAGTGTTCGACCTTAATTCTAGCGACCCTCTTTATAGTTGTTGGAGTCTATACGTCTATTATGATAAAACACACTTGAACGTTTTACCACCTCATCTTACTACACACGAGTAGAAGACGCTCTTGAGGTTTTGACGTTGATCGACGACTTGTCGGCAACTGTCCTCTTACAACCTAGGGTGGTTTTTTTCTATTGGGGCACAGGTTCCCGTTTCCTCTTCGGGGTCGTCCTTACATCCCCCCCGAGTTAACACAAATTTTAGTTTGGAGTCTCTACGAGCTTCCCTCGTTTGTTTCCGAATACACGTTGTCCTGGCTCACAACACAGACACTCACAGACTCACAGAGGACGTCTCCGTGCCCAGTCGGCGCCCTGTCCCCGAGACCGAGGTCGTCAGGACCTTCAGTACCGTGCACCGTGTTCAGGAGAACCACCTCCAGCGGCAGTCGGGGTGATGTCTCGGTGGGTGGTCTGTTGGGTGTTTGACCTCTTGTTGATATGGTTTCTGCAAAAGTGTGACAACGGTTTCAAGATTCCGGGTGTTGTCTAAAGGGTTGGACCCCTAGACCGTTTCCCTGACTCTTGGGTGTCTTTTAAACTGACACTTCCGGTCACCCTAAACTAAGGTCTTGAAGGTGTCCTGATCCCTTTCTCTCTGAGAACCTTCCGTGTTTTTCTTGGCACACATGTGGTCCTGGGCCCTCTTTCTTGTCACTGGGGTGTTCTCTGACTCGGCCTGAACGGACGTTCAAAACCTCAGAGGTCACGTCCGAACCCAGGTGTCACCAGACGGCACCCCAGTCCCTGCGACGGACGTCGTCAGGACCCTCCGTGCTGTACGACCGGATTCAGGAAAACCTCCTCCAGGGACAATGGGGATAGTATCAAACCGGACTCCGGTTTGATGTCCCTTCCTTATGTCGGGGTGGGTAGTCGTCTTTTGACCTTATTCCTAAATGACTCGTACCGGTATGGGTGATTACATTCTGAGTCAAAGGAGTGTCGGTCAGGGAGGGTAGTTCTTTGAAGGTGTTCTGAGAATAGGAGTAAGTAGTCTCCCGTCTGTCTTATTTTTGGTGTTGATGTCTTTTGATTGGTTTGACTTGTGTACCTAGTGTCAGAACGATTGAATCACTTTGCTACTCGGTACGGTATATCCCGGTCGGTTCTGCCCGCCCAGTACCACCTCTCAAGACTGTTTTACACCAGGTGACTCTTCCCTTACCGGTGAAGTCACAAGAACGGAACTCTTGGGGTGCTTGTCATACCTTTCCGTTTTTCTATCCTGTCACTTTCTACTTGAGGGGTCCAGCCATCCACGGGGTATACGATGACCTCTTCTCACCTCTTTATTGAGGTCTTTCTTACTTCCCTACCTCGGTTTCACTTTTGTTGTGGGTCAACACCTACACTGACCACTACCTTCATTTCAGGCTACGACATTTCTCGTCATGACGTATCCTTGGACCTTACAATCCAGGTACTTAGTTCCGTTTAACCTTCACCAGTTTGTCCTCTGCCGTATCATTTGTAGTTATAAAAAACATACCCACTTAAATTGAGTCTATTGATAACATAGATGACGACACCCGTTCTTAGAGAATCTTCTTTATCTTATCGGAGTATCAGTTGCTTTCTTAGGTTTCATGTCATGAACCAACGTTAAAGTTTTACTATCTTACTAGAGTCAAGTAAAGGTTCCGTTTGGTAAGTTATAGTGTATTAAGTTCAGATACGGGGTTGGCGATTACGATTTCTTCGACTTGATGACTCGGGTGTACGGTGTGACGACTTCGAGTACACGGATTTCGGACACGAAGAGTTGGACCTTCACGTCACTTCACTTTCAACGAGTCAGCACAGGTTGAGAAACGCTGGGGTACCTGATATGTCAGGGAACTTAAGAAGTCCGGTCTTATGACCTCACCCATCGGAAAGACAAGAGGTCCCCTAGAAGAGTTGGACCCCCAGTTTGGACCCAGAGGACGTAACGTCCACCTAAGAAATGGTCGACTCGGTACTCCCTTCGGTTCTTATGACCTCACCCGTCGGGTAGGGAAGAGGTCGTCTAGAAGGGTTGGGTCCTTAACTTGGTCCCAGAGGACGTAACGTCCGTCTAAGAAATGATTGACTCGATGGTTCCTTCGACAAGAGTTGGACCTTCGGTGGTGTTATTCGAGTACGTGGTGTTGTTTCTGTTCGGGGGTAAGTGACGTTGATCTCTTTCGAACGTACGTCGTCACCTTTCGTTTTACGTATTTGTTAAAATTTTTGAGTTTTTTTCTATTTAAGTGTATATTAAGGTGACAGAACAGAGTCTGAAATGTCTTAGTGGATTAAATTAAGAGTCTCGACAGGATATTCCATCAATACTCATAAGGGTAAAATATATATTCTTTGTTGTGTATATCTTGGATTTATTGTACTGTCTTTTGTTGTCGAAAGTTTATACCTCGGTCTTAAGGTTGATGTCAATAAAAACAAAGGTTCACATACACCAAATTTGAGACACTACTGCTGAGAGACATACAGGTACACACAAAGTGGAGTAAAATATATATGTGTCTGGTACGTCGTGGAGTATAGACTTAAAAGGGGAGAATGTAACATTAATGTAGGAAAGACCATTCCAAAGGTATTAATAATAAAACCATAATATATTACAATGACGGAGACTTCTATATTAAATAAATTAGTAGGAAAATGTCAACCGATAAACCCAATAAAGATAACAAAATTATAATCTTTGTTACGATGTTACTTGTATGACCATAGTTAATGAAGAAATATGAACTGTTAAAGGAAACTTACATAGGGGGGTTTACCTTTGTGATCCAATACAAAATACTAAACAATAGTAAAAAGTTTACAAACATGGTAAATAACGAAGATTTTTGTACACAGTGAAAGTGGTGTCAGAATTATCATGACTATAATATTAATTTTTTTGTGACTATTGTATTATCCATGTTTTACTACAAGGTATATATTCATAAATAATTACTCTTACTGAAAAGAAAGATATCCAAATAGACGATTAACATAAAAAAAAAACAAATTTGACAAGTTAGAAAAAAGTAAATGAGAAATAGAAGGTGACCAAATATCTCATGGTTATAAAGAACCCATTTCTAGTTATTACGAATGATTGGTTCTAATTACTCATTGACCTTGATAATTATCGAAGGAGTGGTAATTGGACCAGGAATATTACTTTTGTTTCTTAATAAGTCATTAGATTGAAATGAATAGTGATGGAATTTGATTGATGAAATTATAGGACGGGATTTAATAAGGTTATTACAGGGAAAATTTCAAAGTCCCTATCTAATTCATGTTTTCCATAGTACTTCATGAGTATGTTAAACTGCTGAAAGGATAATGTGTACGTTTCATCGATCAAAGAGGATCGTACATTTAAACCTTATTTGTCTGGAAAAATGTTATACTTTAATGAGAAAATGAGATGATTCTGTTTATACAACTTAATAGACTCTCAGTTCTGGATACCTACGTTCCCTTAAAAACAATATGCGACTATCGATATCCATTCGTCATGAACGTTCACCCATAATCTTCGATGGACTATCACTGTTATTCATAATTTTTTTTTGTGTGGTGTGGTTTATAGAAGGGGAACCCTGGTCATCCAAGGTAGGAAAGTTATAATGACCGATGTATGTGCATTACAACGATCTAGGTGATACTGATTCTTTGATGTCGGACCGATAAGATGGAGGAGGTTGTCTGTCCGATCGGTCTTCCTTTAGACTCTTCACACCACCTTTCTTGGTTTCCTCCTTTCGTGTCGAATTTGAATTTCGAAAGTTTTCGATTTTCTTAAGTGGTGGTGCTTTCAATCTCCTTTAAAAGACCTTTTTTTTGTTTTCCGGTGTTGGTCTTTGTTCTTTTCATACCTTCCTTTCTCACTCGACCATTTTCGTTTGTATGGTATTTCCATCCTTCAGTAGGTGTGTTTCGTCCCTCCCTACAATTTTCTGTCTTCATCCTATTAGTATACGTTTGTGTTATTCGTAAATTCCCTGTGTGTTTTGTGAATCTACATTTTATATAGTTTTTGTCATTCCCCTCCTCTCATACATACATACCAGAAAGTTTACATAAACGTTATTTCGACAGTCGTTAAATTTTGTCGTATATACACATACACATATATATCTGACGATATATTTTTGGAGTACCATTGACATGTATTTTTTGGCTGTTATCTATGTTTTTTCCTTTTCCTTAGGTTTATATTATGATTTCTCACAGTAGTTCGGGTGTCCTATTCTCTGGTTTTACTTTTTTTTTTTTTGGATGTTTTTCTTTATGTTTTGTTAATTGTTTTAAAGTTATTCCTGTATGTACAGTTATTAATGGTATTTACATTTATCTACTTCACGAGGTTTGTTTTCTGTGTCTAACCAGTTTACTTATGTTTTTGTTCTGGGTATATATACGACTGATGTTCTCTCAGTGTATGTATGACTTTCACTTCGTTACCTTTTGCCATAAGGTAAGTTTACCTTTAGTTCTTGCGACCTTATCGTTATGAATATGTTTTTTCTGAAATTTCACAATTTTCTCTGTTTCATCCTGTGATTTATTGCTAGCTCCCTAGCTAGGTTCTTCTTATATACTGTTAACATTTATGTACACGTGGGCTGTATCCTTGTAGAGTGATATATTCCGTTTATGATAGTACATATATTCATCTTTGGGTGTCACTGTGTTACTGTCATCCCATGACGTTATGGGGTGAATGTAGTCACCTACCTAGTAGGTTTATTTTTTAGTTGTTCTTTTGTATTTGGAGTTCATCGTCTGGTTTGACTGAACTGACTATAAACATCTCGTAAGGTGGACTTTCGTCGTCTTATGTGAAAGAAAAGTTCACGTGAACCTTGTAGGAGGTCCTATCTAGTGTCCGATCCGGTGTCTGTTCGGAGTCATTTAAATTCTTTTGACTTTCGAACAGTTCATATAAAAGGGTGGTGTACGAAACATTGATCTTTAGTTGATATTCTTTTTTTTTACGTTTTTAGTGTTTGTGCACCTCCGATTTGTTATACGATGATTTGGTGGTTACCTAGTGACTTCTTTAGTCTCTCTTTTAGTTTTATATGGATCTCTATTTACTTTTAATTTTTCGGTGTTAGGTTTTGGATACCATGTATTGTTTTCGTCAAGATTCTCCCCGTAAATGTCACTATATTCGAATGGAGTCTTTTGTTCTTTTTAGAGTTTTATTGGATTAGAATGTGGATTTTGTTGATCTCCTTCCTCTTGTGTGTTTTGTGTTTCACACATCTTCCTTTCTTTAACATCGCTAGTCTCGTCTTTACCTTTGTTTGTTTTTTATAGTTATTCTGATTTTCGACCAAGAGACTTTACTATTCGTTGTAACTATTTGGAAACAGTCTACGTAGTTCCTTTTTTGCCATCTCCCGAGTTTAGTTATTTTACTCTTAACTTTTTCTTCTTTAATATCCACTGTGGTGTCTTTATCTTTCCTAACGTTCTCTGATGATTCTCGTTGAGATACGGTTATTGTACCTATTTGATCTTCTTTACCTGTGTAAGAACCTTTCCATGTTAGAAGTTCTGACTCGGTCTTCCTTTTTGTTTTCTACTTGTATGGTTCATGGTCTTGACTATAACTCATTCATTAGTCTTTTTAAGGGTTGTTTGTTTTCAAGTCCCGGAATACCGAAGAGTCTGTTTAAGATAGTTTGCAAATCTCTTCTTTATTGTGTGTAGGAAGACTTTGAGAAGGGTTTTTTAACACCTCCTTCCTTGTGAGGGTTTGAGTAAGATGTTCGGGTGGTAGTGGGACTATGGTTTGGGTTTCTGTGGTGTTCTTTTCTTATAATGTCCGGTTATAGTGACTACTTGTATCTGTGTTTTTAGGAGTTGTCTCATGTTGGTTTGGTTTGGGTTAGGTTGTTACGTAATTTTCTTAGTGTGTGATAATAGTTCACCCTAAATAGGGTCCCTACGTTCCTATTAAGTTATAGGTGTTTAGTTAATCATTATGTGGTGTAATTGTTTGACTTCTTATTTCTAGTATATTAGAAGAGTCATCTACGTCTTTTTCGAAGACTCTTTTACGTTGTTGTAAATAAAATTTAAAAATTAACCTCCTATTAACGAAAGGTTACAACACAACCAAAGACGGCATCTTGTAGCACTTAGTCAATATTGATGTGTGTGTGTGTGTCTGTATGTGTGTATATAGAGGAGGGAGAACTCGGAAGGAGGGTGTGGGGTGGGACGGGAAATCCAGTAGTGTCTCACGGTCCGACCCGAGGAACACAATATGCCGTCGAAGGGTGGTCGAGAGATCAAATGTGTACTATCACATATATACAGTTACTATGAAAGAGTCAAGCAGGGTAGGAGAGGAAGGGGGAGAGACAGTCGTTCAGACAAGAGATGTAGACGTTGTGGGTAAACACTATTCTGAGAGGTCTTTCACCCGTATTTCATATAGAGTTGTATTATTTCCGGTATATACTGTTTGAGTGTCGATTGTATGAGTTACCACTTTTTGGTTTTCATAAAGGAGACACTAGTCCTTCTTCTGTTCCTATAGATTAGAGTAAAGACATCAGTTACATAATTATCAAGACATTTAGGATGGGTGTTGTTGGTCCCTTCTTTTTTCTTATTCATAGGTTTAATATTTCTTCATTTTGACAGTGACAAAAGTCTATTATACTACTATTACAATAAATATATTATAACATATTTTATAATGTTATACTATTATGTCTCTTTTAGGATTTCCGTGGTGGTCTTTTATTGATCTCGAATAGCTATTTCAACGTCCTCTGTTTTAATTATCTGTCTTCCGACAACGTAAAGATATGTGATTGTTGTTTTCTAGTCTCTCTCTTTATTTCTTTCGTCAGGGAAATTGGTGACATAGTTTTTCTTATTTTATGGTTCCTTATTTGGATATATTACTCCAATTTCTCGACATAAGACTTTTGATATTCCACAACTACTTTCTTTACTTTCTACTGGATTTGTCTACCTCTCTACATGGTACAAGAACCTAATCTTCTTAGTTATAACACTTTTACTGATATGATGCGTTTCGATATATGTCTAAGTTACGTTAGAGATAGTTTAATAGTCACCATAAAAAGGGTCTTTTTGATTTTTAAAATTTTACACATACCTTTATGTTTTTTGAAGATTATTGGTTTTGTTAGAACTTTTTCTTGTCTCGACCTTCTTAGGACAAGGGTCTAAAGTCCGATAAAATGTTTCAAAGTCATTAGTTTGTCATGTCACAACCGTGTTTTCGTCTGTATTTCTAGTTACGTTGTCCTAACTCTCAGGTTTTTATTTGGGTAAGTGCATGCCAGTCAATTAGATGTTGTTTCCTCCGTTCTTATATGTTACCCCCTTTCTGTTAGAGAAGCCATCCACCACGACCCTTTTGACCTGTCGACGTACATTTTCTTACTTTAATCTTGTAAGAGATTGTGGTATATGTTTTTATTTGAGTTTTACCTAATTTATGAACTTAGATTCTGACTGTGATATTTTGGGTATCTCCTTTTTTTGGGTATCCGTCTTTTAAGAAACTGGATTTAACTTCGTTACAAAAAAAAAAAAAACCTAAACAGAGGATCTCATTACCTTTGTTTTTGTTTTTATTTTCCCTGGATTAATTTGAATTTTCGAAAACGTGTCGTTTCCTTCGGTAGTTGTTTTACTTTTCTGTCGGATGTCTTACCCTCTTTTATAAGTGTTTGTTACGCTGACTGTTCCCTAATTAGAGGTTTTATGTGTTTGTCGAGTGTATCGAGTTATATATTTTTGTTTCTTGGTTTTTTCCCCGTCTCCTGGCTTTATCTGTAAAGAGGTTTCTTTCGTATGTCCACAGAAGACATATGTCTTCCGGCTGTCTGTGTACTTTCCTGTCAGTTGTGACGATTAATAATCTCTTTACGTTTAGTTTTGATGTTACTCCACGGTTGGAGTGTCATCAGTAGTTTTTCAGATGTTTATTAATTTTCGACCTTCCCATACCTCCTTTCCCTTGAGAGAATGTGACAACCATCCTTACATACTACCATGTGAGTAAGACTTCTTGTCATATCTCCAAGTAATTTTTTGATTTTTATTCAAACGGTTTACTGGGTTTTTAGGGTAAGGACCAATATATAGACCTTTTCTACTTTTGAAATTAAACTTTTCTATGTACGTGGGGTACAAGTATCATCGTGATAAATGTTATCGGTTCTATACCTTCGTAGGATTTACAGGTACTTGTCTACTTACCTATTTCTTCTACACTATAGTCCTGAAGGACTCGCCAGGTCACCAATTCTGAAACACGAAGGTGACGTTACCTACACTCAAACTGAGAACCAGTCCCTTGATTCTAGATTCTAGGGTGTACGGTAGGCCGGTAGGGGGTGACGGTTGGGTTTAAGTGTGTGTGTGTGTATGTTACATTATGATGAGTTGGTATTTTGTATTACTTTATTACGGTAAACATCGTTGTACCTATCTGGATCTCTAGCAGTATGATGCACTTCCGTCTGTCTCTTTCTACTTATATATAGTGAATCTACAGCTTGGATTTTGCCACTATGTTTACTTCAATAGATGTTTTGTCTTTATCTGAGTGTCTGTGTTTTTTGTGTAAATATCAATGGTTTCCCCTCTCCCTCCCTCCCTACTTGACCCTTAAAAACTAATTGGCTATGTGTGATGATTTATATTAGATCACCCTCCATTAACTTAAAGTAGACTCGATAAAGTTTAGGATTTTCTACTGAGTCATACAGTTGTTGAAACCTTTTGAGTCGTCCCCGGTGTCCCGACCTTTTTCAGTCAAAAGTACGGTTAGAGGTTCTTTCCGTTACAGTTTCTTACAAGTTTGACAGCGTGTTAATTAACGTGAGTAAAGTATACGATCGTTCCAGATCGAACTTTAGGAGGTTCTCACGCACTTAGTTCTTGAAGGTCTACATGTTCGACCTAAATCTTTTCCTTCTCCTTGGTCTCTAGTTTGAAGGTGGTAGAAAACCTAGTATCATTTTCGTTCCCTTAAGGTCTTTTTTATAGATGAAGATCAAGTAACTGACACGAATTTCGGAAAC
Organism: Capra ibex; assembly: GCA_006410555.1. NCBI lineage: Eukaryota > Metazoa > Chordata > Mammalia > Artiodactyla > Bovidae > Capra > Capra ibex. The sequence goes on along the minus strand of SJYO01038983.1, from coordinate 10,321,261 downwards.
TGACACACCTAGTGTTGTTTGACACCTTCTAAGAATTTGTCTACCCTTATGGTCTGGTAGACTGGACGGAGGACTCTTTGGACATACGTCCAGTTCTTCGTTGTCAATCTAGACCTATACCTTGTTACCTGACCAAGTTTTAACCCTTTCCTCATGCAGTTCCGACATATAACAGTGGGACGAATAAATTTAAGACACGTCCCATTTAGTACTCTTTACGGTCCAACCTACTCAATGTTCGACCTTAGTTCTAACGACCCTCTTTATAGTTGTTGGAGTCTATACGTCTACTATGTTTAAATTCCCGTCTTTCGTTTCTCCTCGATTTGTCGGAGAACTACTCTCAACTTCTCCTCTCACTTTTTCCTTATAGTTGGGACTTATGGGTAACCTTCCTGACTACGACTTCGAGGTTATGAGACCCGTGGACTAAACTTCTCGATTGAGTAACCTTTTCTAGGACTACGACCCTTTCTAACTCCCGTCCTCCTCTTCCCTCATCATCTCCTACTCTACCAATCTATCGTAGTGGCGAATCTCCTGTACTCAAATTTGTTTGAGACCCTCTGTCACTTCTTGTCACCTTCTTGTCCCTTCGGACCGCACGACGTTAGGTACCCAGCGTTTCTCAGCTTGTATTGAATCGTTGTTGTTGTTGATTTATATTTTATCTATCTTTTCTTCCTGGGTATTATATCGTGTCCATTAATATCAGTTATAGAACATTAATAGATATTACCGTTTCTTAGACTTTTACTTATATGGATATACATCTAAGTATATATATACACACACACTTAGTGAAACGAGATATGAACTTACACTTTTATATATTATATATGTACATACATATAAGTATATATATATATACACTTAGTGAAACGAGATATGAACTTTATAAATTTATTGATATGAAGTTATTTTTGTCACATCTTATATATATATGTAAAATTTAATTTTGTGTTTGTTGTTTTGAGAATTTCGAAAGTTATAAACTCCCCATTTTCAGACCTTACCAGAAACGGACCTTTTTTGGTTTGGATGGGTGTCTACCGGTAGGAAGAGTAACCTAGATAGTAAAAAGATCTGACACAGTTTGTGTAGAGACACTTTGTAAGAGACTATATGGAAGGTGGAGGGGTCAAGTCGAAGGGTGTATACGTCTTATCGTGGTTACCGACTCTTAGTGGTGGTGAGTAGTATGTACGGACACAAAGGAGAATACATCACACACGAGAGCCTCGCTCCTCATCCCGAATGGGTAGACGTGTAAACGTCGGGTCCCGACCGGGTGTCTGCTACGAAGTATTTGTAGAAAAACTTGTTACCTATGGGTCCTAACTCAAGGTAGATAGACATTCCGGGCTACGAAAGAGAAAGTTTGATAGATTGTTGAAACTTTTGATCTATGATACGGGGAAAAACTCTCTTTCATTTACTTCCGGGTCCCGTAGTGTCTGTCGTCCGTCGTTTTCATCTTTTGTCCAAACAGTCAAGGTCTCACGAACGAGGAGACTCTGTTTGGTACAGTGGAAGGCCTTCTCTCCTTAGTTTAGAGAACTAATCAAGTACATCACCTGGGCTGTGTAAGACAATCCTTGATGAATCGAACATGATTTCTCGTATATATATATATATATATATATATAAAAAAAAAAAAAAAGGGGTATTTTATGATGGGTCCTCAAAGTGGTACATATAAGTCGAACGTACGGTCACCCAAGACTTCTAGTAAAAATTTTACTTTAGTAAGTTATCTCCAGGAAGAGACCGGATAGGTGTAGTGAAGTAATGGCTGGGGTCCTGTAAACACTCCTAAATTCACTGTTGTGTACCACTTACACCACTCTTGTTTCCGCCGAGTTTTAACACAGTGTCGGGACTCCGACCCCCCTTCTTCAGGGACAGTGGACCATCCTTTACACACCGTGGTTAAGACATGAACCCGTCGAACGGACTCCACGGTTTAGTCCACTGACGTCTCCATTTGGAATGGTTCTGACAAATTCTGATTCTTTCTCCGTTGTCGGGATAACGGAAAGATTTAGTACGACAGTAACTTATTTTAGCTTGGTCTCTTGTCGTGTCAGAGAAAAGGTTCTTACAAGAGGTTCACTTTCTGAGGAATCGACAACGGATTCTTTACCACGACTTTATTACCGCAAACTTACCAAGACTTTCTACGAAAGGATAAGGACGCATTTTAACTTTGTTTTAAAACTCGTAGATTTAACTTTAACAAAATAATGTGTACCTTTTGTTTCCTGGATCGACCCCTATTTACTGAAAAATTAAAAGAGGAAGAGACTTCGTCATTCTCCCTTCTATTCACCAAAAAGGTTTTACAACATTACTGACATAATACTGACATAATAAAATTGCCTCTCGTGTTTCCAAGAAAAACCACAGAAAATAATTGTTTGACAATTTGAATAAATTACAATGAACGGTCCAAGGTAGGTAGTGATTTTGTGGAGGACTACATAAAAGTTATAAGATAAAGTGAGAAGTGAGTGTGTACCCTGCGTAAGTGTAGAGAGGAAAAGTATAAATTGAGAAGTGGAGAGAGAATTTATGGACATAGAATTCTAAAAGACGAGAAAGAACTATAATAAAAGAAGAGAAAAAACCAGATGACAGGGAGGGAAGTATATGAACGTAATCGCACGGTGATGAGAATTTTTATTCTGATACAGAAAACCAATAGGAAGGTCGTAGAGTTTACATTGTTTCGTCGTAGTGAGAGGAGGTATTTCGACCTAATAAGAAGGACAACAAAGTAATCATTAATTGTGCTCTGTAAAATCAGTAATAAATGTACAAGATACATGTAGATTGTTTACAATAAACCCATGAATGATGTGTAGTTCCTAATACAATCAACGAACCCTACCGAAAAATTAAGGAAATATGACATTAGGAGTTATTTATGACTATTATTTCTTCTACCACTGTAGTTTGGTAAACCGAAGAAAAGTATACCTGTCGTAAAATGTTATTCAGAAGACCGGTACCTGTCTACATATTCACGAAAGTTACAACCTCTTCCCTTTCTTCTGGAAGACTCTTCGATTCTCTTGTACAAGTTCCAGTCCCTCCTGGTTTTCATACACAACATGAGACCCTTGGACCTCACGAAACCGAATTGGTCTCGTCTCACCAGTATCCCCTCCGATCCTTCGACCGACCCCGGTAGTCTTCCCCGTTATTGATAGTACGGTTCTTCAGACCAAAATAGGACTACCAGCACCATTCGACAGGTTCCAATTCACCCCATAGTTCCCCAGTCTTACTGTCACAGATACTGAGTCTTCCTATTTAGATTTTTATGAGACCTGTTACCTTCTTTCTACTCCTCTAGACATGTCCGTCCCTCTGATTACCCTTTGGCAGTGTCATCTCTTTTGATTGTTTACGGATTTGAAGTTATTACCGTTAACCTTAATTCTTTACCCCTACGTAACTCGTGTGAACCTCCATTTTATTGTCGTGACATATTGTCCTCCAATATCTCTCCCGTGAAACTAGAGATCTTAACTAGGATCACTAGAACTACTCGTTCGTAAAGAAGACTTCCAATTATCGAATATCTGACTTCCCCGAATGAGAAGGGTCCCATGTCCTCATCGACACGGGAGAAGTACTTGAAGGTTTGTTTAGAAGTTTTCATCTAACTAACTTTCCTCCTAGTGTGACAATTGTCTAAGTTTGTCACTCACACATATATTCTTTCATGTAAACACCGACCCTTTCACGTCGACTCAAAACATGTTCTAATCGAACTACACGGACAAATGTGTCCGTCTCTATGCCCCCTATACTAGACGTTGCCTCGTCGGTATGAATACCCTGCAAGAGGGAAGAGAACTACATTGGGGTTGAATGGATGTCAACCGTGACTTACTGACTCTATCAAGGACACAGAAGATAAGGAAGTTTATTGGAAAAGGATTGTAAAAAACAAAAAATACTCTACCAAATTTCTAAGGATAGAAACGGACATACAAGTTAAAAAGGAAGACTATAGTTGAATTTGACGTCTTGGATCTTTACCTAAGTCTCAAGAACTACACAAATCCGGTCTAGACTCACGTTGATTTACAACTGAAAAGAACTTGACTTAAGGTATATGGACGGTCTCGTCGGATTCTATGGTACCCGAAATTTTTAAACGATTTAAAATTTTAAATTCTAGTTGCATTGAAGAGTATATAAAAATTGTATTTTACTAAGTTTTAATCTTCAGTAATATCGACTGTGTGTCTTTATGTTTTATAGTAGTCTCTATTGATGTCCGTTGATACGGTTATTTTATCTGTTGGACCTTCTTTACCTGTTTAAGAATCTTTCCATGTTGGAAGACTCTGATTTGGACCTTCTTTATCTTTTATACGTGTCTGGTTTGTGTTCATTATTTTAAGTTTGACACTGATTTTTAGAAGGTTGTTTATCTTCAGGTCCTGGTTTACCGAAGTGTCCTTTTAAGATAGTTTGTAAATCTCATCTTAATTGTGAATAGGAAAAGTTTCAGAGGGTTTTTTAACGTCTCCTGCCTTGTGAGGGTTCAAGTAAGACCCTCTGGTGGTAGTGGTACTATGGTTTCGGTGTGTTTCTATAGTGTGTTTTTTAGTTTAATATCTGGTTGTAGTAACTACTTTTATCTGTGTTTTCAGGAGTTGTTTTATGACGTCTGTCTTAGATTTTTGTGTAATTTTCCTAGTATTTGGTACCAATTCATTCTATATAGAGTCCCTACATTCATAAGAAGTTATATACGTTTCGTTAGTTGTACTATTTGGTATAATTGTTTAACTTCTTATTTTTGGTATACTAGTAGAATATCTACATCTTTTTGAAAACTGTTTTAAGTTACGAGTAAATACTACCTTTGAGAGGTCTTTCACCCGTTTCTCCCTTGGATGGAGTTGTATTATTTCCGGTATACACAGTTTGGGTGTCGTTTGTAGTAAGAGTTACCACTTTGTGACTTTAGTAAAGGAGAATGTAGTCTTTATTCTGTTTCCATACGTGAGAACAGTGTAAATAATTTACATCAAAACTTTCCTAGTGTGTTTGACACCTTTTAAGAATTTCTCTACCCTTATGGTCTGGTGGAATGGACGGAGGACTCTTTGGACATACTTCGAGTTCTTCGTTGTCTTGGTCTACAGCTTGTTACCTGACCAAGTTTTAACCCTTTCCTCATACAGTTCCCACAAATACCTGTGGGACGAACAAATTTAATATACGTCTCATGTAGTACACTTTACGGTCCGACCTAGTTCGAGTTCGACCTCAGTTCTGACGGTTCTCTTTATAGTTATTAGAGTCTATACGTCTACTGTGGTGGGTATACCGTCTTTCGTTTCTCCTTAAGTTCTCGGACAACTACTTCCACTTTCTCCTCTCACTTTTTCGACCAAACTTTAGTTGTAAGTTTATTGATTCTAGTACCGGGAGACAGGGTAGTGAAGTACCGTTTATCTACCCCTTTTTCACCTTTGTCACTCTTTCAAATAAAGGAACACGAGGTTTTAGTGACACCTGTCAGTGACGTCGGTACTTTAATTTTCTGCGAACGAGGAACCCTCTTTTCGATACTGTTTGTATCTATCGTATAATTTTTCGTCTGTGTAGTGAACCGACTGTTTTCAGGTAGATCAGTTTGGAAACCAAAAAGGTCATCAGTATATACCTACACTCTCAACCTGGTATTTTTTCCGACTCACGGTTTCTACAAAAAATTGACACCAGGACCCCTTCTGAGGACTCTCAGGAAACCTGTCATTCCTCTAATTTGGTCAGTTAGGATTTCCTTTAGTTGGGACTTATAAGTAACCTTCTTGACTCCGACTTCGACTTCAAGTTATGAATCCGGTGGGTTACACTTCTCGACTGAGTAACCTTTTCTGGGACTACGACCCTTTCTCACTCTCATCCTCTTCCCCCGTTGTCTCCAAGATCTACCAACCTACCGTAGTAGCTGAGTCACCCGTACTCAAACTCGTTTAAGGTCCTCTGTGACTTCCTGTCCCTTTGGACCTTACTACGTCAGGTACCCCAACGTTTCTCAGTCTGTACTGATTCACTGACTTGTTGTTCTTCGGTGTCGTTAGTCTCTTATTTTTGTTTTCCTTAGGTTTAACCTTTCTTTCATTTTGACAATGACAAATGTCTACTGTATTATGGTATGTCTCTTTTAGGATTTCTACGGTGGTCTTTTGATGACTATGATAAGTTACTTAAACCATTTCAACGTTCTATGTTTTAATTACGTATCTTTAGAGAACGTAAGGATATGTGATTGTTACTTTCTAGTCTTTCTCTTTAATTCCTTTGTTAGGGAAAGTTGTAACAGTTTTACCATTAGGGAAAATGGTAACATTTTCTTTTTGTTTCATGTTTTTATGGTTCCTTATTTGGATGGATTCCCCATTTCTGGACATGAGTCTTTTGATGTTCTATAACTACTTTCTTAAGTTTCTGTTGAGTTTGTCTACCTCTCTATATGGTACAAGAACCTGACCTTCTTAGTTATAACACTTTTACTGATATGATGGGTTTCGTTAGATCTCCAAGTTACGTTAGGAATAGTTCAATAAGGACCATAAAAAGTGTTTTGTTGTTTTTTAAAATTTTAAACAAACCTTTGTGTCTTCTGGGACTTATCGGTTTCGTTAGAACTCTTTCTTTTTACCTCGACCTCTTTAGTCCTAGAGATTGAAGTCCGATATGATGTTTCGATATTAGTAGTTTTGTCGTACCATGACCGTGTTTTGGTCTTTATATCTGGTTACCTTGTCCTGTCTTTCAGTCTCTGTTTGGGTACGTGGACATCAGTTGATTAGCTACAGTTTCTCCGTTCTTATACTTTACCTCTTTTCTTGTCAGAGAGGTTATTCACCACAACCCTCTTGACATGTCGATGTACATTTTCTTACTTTAATCTTGTGAGGAATTATGGTGTGTGTTTTTACATTTGAGTTTTACCTAATTTCTGAAGTTACATTCCAGTTGTTGATATTTTGAGAATCTCCTTTTGTATCCGTCATGTAAGAAACTGTATTTAACGGTGGTCTAGAAAAGTTTAGTTGGAAGGTCTCATTACTTTTATTTTTGTTTTTATTTGTTTATAATGGATTAATTTGGATTTTCCAAGACATGTCGTTTCCTTTGGTATTCATTCTCCTTTTGAATTGAGAGTCCTACACTAATTGATAAACATTTATTTCGTTGACTGTTCCCTAATTAAAGGTTTTATATGTTTACTGTCGACTTATAGTTCTTTGGTTTTTGGGTAGTTTTTTATCCGTCTTCTGGATTTATCCGTAAAGAGATTTTGTCTGTATGTCTACTGGTTTTCCGTGTGCTTTCCTACAATTTGTAGTCATTAATAATCTCTTTACGTTTAGTTTTGATGTCACTCCGTAGTGGAGTGTGACCAGTCTTACCGATAGTAGTTATTTAGATGTTTGTTATTTACGACCTCTCCCACATCTCTTTTCCCTTGAGAGAATGTGACAACCACCCTTACATTTAACTATGTCAGTGATACCTCTTGTGATACCTCCAAGGAATTTTTTGATTATTATCTTTATAGTATACTGGGCCGTTAAGATAAGGATCCGTAAATGGGTCTCTTTTAGTATTAAGGTTTTCTATGTACCTGGGGTTGCAGGATCGTTATTTATATTATCGATCGTGTACCTTTGTTGGATTTACTTGTACCTTCGTTGGATTTAAGGAGGTACTTGTGTCTTTACCTGTTTCTTCTACACCGAATATGTGTGTGACCTAATAATGAGTCGGTGTTTCTCCTTATTTTGACACTAAACGTCTCTACACCTACCGGGATCTCTGACAATATGTCTCACTTCATTCAGTTTCTCTTTTTGTTTATAACAGACAATTACGTATACTTCCTTACATCTTTTTACAATGTCTACTTGGATACACGTTTCATCTTTAACTCTGTGCACATCTCGTTTGTATACCTGTAGTTCGTCCCTTTCCACTCCAACCTACTTGACCCTCTAATCCTAACTGTATATATATATGTATATATATATGTATATATGTGAAATATATGTCACATATATGTGATATATGTGATAAAACATATTATATTTATTGATTACTCTTGGATGATATATCGTGTCCGTTGAGATGAGTTACGAGAAATCACTGGAGTTACCCTTCCTTTAGGTTTTTTGTCCCTTATGCCAAAAAAAAAAATTGAAAAATAAAAATGAAATAAAATGAAATATTATGACATAACCAAAACGGTATGTATGTATATCGACTAAGTGAACCGATATATCGTCTGTAATTGTGTTGTGACATTTCTTTGACATGAGATTATTTTTATTTTTTCCTTAGTGTAGATAGTAATGAATATATAGTCCAAAACTCTTCGAGTCATATCGATAATTATAGGTAAGATGGGAACAGTTACCGTTTGGTGAAGTCATAAGAACGGAACTCTTGGGGGACTTGTTCCGCACGACACTAAGTACCCCAGCGTTTCTCAACCTGTACTGACTCGCTGACTTGACTTGACGACGAAGACGATTCAGTGAAGTCAGTACAGGCTGAGACACGCTGGGGTCTCTGCCGTCGGGTGGTCCGAGGGGGTGGGGACCCTAAGAGGTCCGTTCTTGTGACCAACGGTGAAGGAAGAGGTCACGTACTTTCACCTTTCACTTTCCCTTCAGTGAGCCAGCACAGGCTGAGAGTCGCTGGGGTACCTGACGTCGGGTGGTCCGAGGAGGTAGGTACCCTAAAAGGTCCGCTCTCATGACCTCACCCCACGGTAACGGAAGAGACCTTGACTTGACTTGGGAACAGTTTAAATTACCATAAATGATACTAGGTCAAAATGTCAACAATTCGATTGTTATCTAGACTTTGATACTTGGTAGGGTACGTTCCTCGGTACGGAACGTACCCTACCGTTCCCGGCAAGTTCTGTCTACCCAGTACCACCTATCAAAACTGTGTTACACCAAGTGTTCTCTTACCTTACGGTTTGCTGAAGTCGTAAGTATGGAACTCTTGTGGTACTTGTCATACTTTTTCGTTTTTCTACACTGTGACCTTTTAATTTGGGAGTCCAGCCATCCACAGATTATACGATGACCTCTTCTCACTTCTCCGACTTGGTTTTGTCTTTGTTGTGGGTCAACACCTACACTGACCACTACCTTCATTTCAGACTACGACATTTCTTGTTATAACGTATCCTTGGACCTTACAATCGAGGTACTTAGTTCCATTTGACCTTCACCAGTTTGTCCTCTACCGTTCTCACTTATGACTGTAAAATCCTTAGTCATTTGATATTACCTGTCGTTACCCTCTTAAATTAAGTCTACTGGTAATATAGTTGATGGCACCCGTTCTTAGGGAATCTCCTTTATCTCATCGGGAGTATCAGTTGTTTTCTAAGGTTTTAAGTCATGAACCCACGTTAGAGTTTTTACTGTCGTACTAGAACCAAGCAAAGGTTCCGTTTAGGAAGTCATTGTGTCATTACGTTCAGATACAGGGTTGGTGATTATGTCTTCTTCGACTTCAACTTACCAATACACAAGATAACTACTATCCTCTGACCTTATGTTTTTGTCCTTTAGTTCTCTATGGACCTCATTGTCCGTTCAAACCGGAGTCTCAAACCGGAATACCTTCTTTCCATTCTAGTACCGGAGGTCAGAGTAGTGAAATACCGTTTATCTTCCCCCTTTTCACCTTTGTCACTGTCTGAAATAAAACCCCCCGAGATTTCAGTGACTCCTACCACTGACGTCGATATGTTAATTTTCTACGAACGAGGAACCATCTTTTCGATACTGGTTAGAGTCAAGTCAAGTCAAGTCAACGAGTCACCCCAGGCTGAGAAACGCTGGGGTACTTAGCGTCGTACGGTCCGGAGGGACAGGTAGTGGTTGAGGGTCTCAAGTGAGTCTGAGCGTAGGTAACTCAGCTGTCGTATAATTTTTCGTGCGGGTAGTGAAACGACTGTTTCCAGGTAGATCAGTTTTGATACCAAAAAGGTCATCAGGACATACCTGCACTCTCGACCTGGTATTCCTTCCGACTCGTGGTTTCTTGACTACGAAAGTTTGACACCACGACCTCTTCTGAGAACTCTCAGGGAACCTGTCGTTCCTCTAGTTTCATCAGTTAGGACTTCCTTTAGTTGGAACTTGTAAGTAACCATCCTGACTACGACTTCGAGGTTATGAAACCGGTGGATTACACTTTTCGACTGAGTAACCTTTTCTGGAACTACGACCTTTTCTGACTTCTGTCCTCTGTCTCCTACTCTACAAACCTACCGTAGTGGTTGAGTTATCTGTACTCAAACTCGTTTGAGTCCCTCTGTCACTTCCTGTCAGGTACCCCAGTGGACTAACTCACTCACTTCTTGTTTTGGTTGTAATCTGGAAGTTAAATCAATTCGTAGATTCTATGCGATTGGTAACGCATAGTGAGTAGATCAAAACATGGTAGAAACTTATCTTCTACCGAAAATGGAAAAGTACGTTCAATAGTTAATGTTTACCTCCGTTCCTGACACGTAACATCGTTTAGTAGTGTCCAGCAGGAGGTCGAATTATCAAGGAGACGGTCAAAGTGTAAAATCGAGAAAATTAATCGTAGAAAAACCTCTAGTCGGTTAGGGGAGAAAGGAGAACTATTGGTCGACCGATTACGTGTATCGGTCACTTTACGAGTACCGGATATGAAGGTAAGAAAGGTACATGAACATACGGTGATTCTTAGACAATGTTAACGAGAGTTCACACAAATAAGGATAACATGAGTAAAAATAAGATATAAATACGTCAAATTAATTTACAATGTTTTCATTCTATGTTCACGACTTTTTCTTAACAAAGATAATTCAAAATGACTAGATCTTTCTGAATTATGAACGTACATCAATTTTTGGAACTACGGTTTAATCTAAATTCTCTTTTTTGTCATTCCCAGTCTTTTATTAATGTTTTACTATTAAAAAATACATCACATGAAAACTAAGAGAAGGCTTAAATTTCTTTAAGTTTGACCTACCGTACCTATTACCTAATTTCATACACTCTTTTTATTTCATTTTGAAGTATTTTTTACCCAGAGTCCAGAGACCGGAAAACTTAGTCAAGTCACACGGTTTGTAAAATTTCGTTGACTGTCTGCTAAATATATAACTTTTTTTTTAGTATTTTTGGGACCGGCCCCCAACTGCTACGATTTTTTTTTAGAACTGGATTGTATATTTTTTACTACTGGTTTTAAATAATTGACTAAAGTCTGTATAGCTTTTGTTACATATTTTGACCTAGTTACTACTAAACAACTTTTAGTTTTAACACCTGTTTTTCTTTCGTACTTAAGACCCTGTATGTCTACCTAGATTTATACTTCTTTTAATAACCTAATTCAAGTCCCCGGACGTAAAGAGTACGGTATCGTTCTCTACATGTTTTACACCAAAATGAAAATGTAACTTGTCGAAGTAAGTTGTCAGTTATTATTACACCACTGAGTTTTTTTTTTTTAACCTCCTCGAAATAACCTCTTTAAGGTAAAGAAAAAAATTTATGGTGATTTGGTGACGAAAATAAAACGGTGGTATATCAATATAAAAATCTTCAATTTCACTTTATTAATCACTCACGTTCGTAAAAAAGGGGGATTTACTACTGCTGACATAAGTTATAAAACTGATTGTTTATTTTTTTGACCAAGACCAAAACACCAATGGTCAAGATGACGTAATTACAGATCGTCCTAATAGTGAGTCTATAAACAAGGGAGGAATAGGAATTTCTCATAGTGCCCTCTGGAGTCTCAGAGGATTTCTCCTCTGTATCTAATGTAAAGTACCGGTCTTACACCCATTTCACTCTACTCTCGTCTAGGTTGAGGATCGGGTACCAAAAGAGACAGGAGACGGTGGCCGTAAAGAAGTATAAGAAGAGATACTCCTATCAAGTCACTGTTTGTGCCATCGGTGACCGGTGAATTTTTTTAAGATGAGTAGTGATAATTCATCGACCTTCTGAGACTTCCACGTGAAGTTTACGGTTAAGTTAGAGGTACTGTCTAAGAAACGAATTTCTTTTTTATTTTTAGGGTCATAAAACGAGAGACCCGACTTTGTTTACCGTATACTGACCAGAGTCTCTGACTTTGTAGTCCTCGTTTTACATCACGAAATTATCTCATCCGTATAAGGATAGAAATAAGTAAAACAAAAATCTACCGACTGACTGGTGTGTAGTAAAAATAAAACATTTCGAAGTAGAATCCTCCATTACATACTTCTACGTAGTTTTTCGAGGAAGGATATGTCTGATAAGAAGTACTCCTTCCACTCTGTGACTTAAATATTATTGAATTCATAGTCAATCAAGGTACTTAAGTCGACAAAATTTTTACTTTTGACTCGAATAGATCCTTAAAGTGTATTTTGTATCTGTTCTTGATGCTTTACGTGTCTCTTAATCTTTACCCTTCCAGAGACATATGGTCAACCATAATATCCGTAAATTTACTAATCTGTGACGTATAGTGAAATGAAGTGTGTCCTTTGTTTAAAAAGTGTGGACTATTGTTTAAGACCAAAAAGCAGAAACTGTGATAGACCCTTCGTATCAATACACTTTCTTTCTCGTCTTAAGATCTTCACTCTTTGTACCCAAAAGAATGACACGAGGATTACCCGAGTTACCGGAATCTATATGGTAGATGTTCAGAACGAAACTGAAAAGCAGTGAGACTTATCCTTTGTTTTCTAGGACGGAAGGGGTAGATGAAATCACCCCCATACATCCTTTGTCATGATACTACCTTTTCCTCACACTGGAACCTTCGGTTTCCGGAACCCAATCCCTAAAGAATGAGAATTAATCCATGAGTAGGTGGAGTCTGGTTTGTGAGACTAGAGATCGGGACGGGAGTCATATTACATCTGTTGTCTCGGAAGAGTGTCTGACGAGACTCTCCCTTTTACTTCGATACGTGTACCTTCTTTATAACATTCCACGCTTCGGACCTATTCTCATTCACCTTTAATGGAAGGTCACTCCGTCATGTTAAACCAGTGTTCTGCAGACTTGTCCCACTGGACTTGGACTTGATTGGTCACCCGCGTTCCTTCCTTTTATCCCGAACGCTACCCTTTGTAGGTCCTTTACCTTAATGTCCCAAACCGTTGACGGACACCACCGACTCGCTCCTGAGATCCTGTTGAAGGTCCAAAGACCCACTCCACTACCCAGTTACCACCATGAAGTATTATTCTTTCATAACACGCTTATTTTCATCTAAACCCTCTTCTATTAATAAAACTATAACATATTCCACTCAAACCCCTTGAGAATACTGTAGTTCCATGTCTATGGAGTATTCTACCTATAACCTGGGATTAGAGTCATCTGTCGAGACCATACTTTTTCGGGCAAAATCTCAGTTGTGTCATTTCCATGGGACCTTTCGTATTCATAAGGATTTCTTCGACACTCCCGTTCTTGACTTTTGACGCTACCTCTGACCCTCTATTGGTTGTAATATTGTACACAACTTCTTCTATTTGGATCTTTTTTTTTCTGACTTTCTTTTACTCACCTCTTTATCTTCCTTTTGGTTCTTTTATACTCCATTACAGTCGGTTGTTACCCTTGTTCTCTGTCAAAGTTCCTCTCAAAACAGTTGTTAAAGGTTTCTAATAAATTTCTCAAATGTTACCTCCCTTTTGACCAGTGACCTTAAACCTAAGATAAACCATCCGTTTGTCCAGTACTTGTTAAAATTCGTTATAATTTTGTGTCGGTGACGACGTCAAATCTTTCTTGGAAGGTACTAGGGGTCTATGTATTTTGTCAACCTCTTCTCTGTCTCTTTCGGTTCTTCGACATCCTCCTTCGAACAGAATTCTGATCCATACTTATGGTATCGAAAGACAGTGTCGTAATGGTCCCCGGACAGGAGTCTTTTGGAAAGACGTCTCGTTTTAATTATCGGAAAAGGGACCGTTTGGTCACATCCGTAGTTCCGTTGTTCGCCTCTAAGGACGACGGACAATAGTACGACCCAAGATAAAAGTTACGTTTTAACGAGAATAAGATAGTAAATAAAAGGAATAACTAAAAGTACGTCTGTCGACCTTGTAAGTTTATTTACGCCTGACGGACTGAACCACCTTTAATAATTGAACATACACAATCACAGTACCTTCTCGAGATCTACAAACCACTTTCTCTTTACCGAAGTGGACTGTAGACACAGACCCTGGAAGCTGTGTCACCAGTGGCATCTCTACTATTGGTAACGACATGACTCACTGCAGTCATTTTCCCGTCAACAGGTAAAGGGAGGTGACGAGTGATAAGTATGGGGGTTCCATCCTTGACGAAAGAGGAGACCATAAAAGGGAACCAGTTATGCAAGTTTCCTCGGAACTCCAATAAACAAGTGGATTCGGAGAGACATAATGATCCTAAGATCATAAATTCTCTACTTTTAGATCTGTATTTTTGGGTGTACTATTTCACGTTACGAGAGGTTCAGAGAATTACATCTAAAAATTAAGTGAAGTTACTTCAGTTTAATCTGAGGTCGTCGTTGGAAAAGAAAATTCCATATAAGAACGAAAGGAACCCCTAATTGAAAAGTTGTGTTTCTTTGAGAAAGTTATTCAAAAACCTCGATACTTGTCGAACTACTATAAATCTAAGTATCGGTAACCTGTTAGTCACATTCTTTTTTATTGTTTACATTTTATGGTCACAGTTCTTTCATAGTTTTGTGATGTTGTGTGAAAAACCTAGAATTACTGGTCGAGCATTTATTTCTTTGGACTTATATCAGGGTAGTGAAGTACCGTTTGTCTACCCCTTTGTTACATTTGTCACTGTCTGATAAAAGCACCCGAGGTTTTAGTGACGTCTACCACTGATGTCGTTACTTTAATTTTCCGTGAACGAGGACCCTTCTTTTCGATACTGGTTGGATCTGTCGTATAATTTTTCGTCTCTCTAATGAAACGGTTGTTTCCGGGTAGATCAGTTTCGATACCAAAAAGGTCACCAGTACATACCTACACTCTCAACCTGACACTTCTTTTGACTCACGACTTCTTAACTACGAAAACTTGACATCACAACCTCTTCTGAGAACTCTCAGGGAACCTGACGTTCCCCTATGTTGGTCAGGTAGGATTTCCTTTAGTCAGGACTTATAAGTAACCTTCCTGACTACGACTTCGACTTTGAGGTTATGAAACCGGTGGACTACGTTTCTTGACTAAGTAAACTTTTCTAGAACTACGACCCTTTCTAACTTCCGTCCTCCTCTTCCCCTGCTGTCTCCTACTCTACCAACCTACCGTAGTGACTGAGCTACCTGTACTCAAACTCATTTGAGGCCCTCAACCACTACCTGCCCCTTCGGACCACACGACGTCAGATACCCCAACGTCTCAACCTATACTGACTCGTTGACTCGACTTGATTTACTTTTTACTAATGGAGAATCGTTGATTTAGTCTATGTTCAATTTCTTAAACTTTCCTGTATCCCTATTTTTAATATTTAGGTACTATCGAAAGAAGAAGTGTAAAGAATTCTAAATGTCACTTAAAATTTTTAGTAGAGAGAAATTCTACGGTTCATATCAAGTAATTGTATCGTCTTCAGAGTCTGTATCTATCTAAGAGGTATCAAACTGAAGAGTCAGTGGATTAGACGATCATGGGACAGTAATTATCGGTTTTCTTATTTCCGATTTTGTTTCTGATACTGGAAATTCGTAAATGCGACAGTGACCCTCTTTTCTCAAGACAGGTGAGCTAGTAAGGTTGAGTATGGGAAAGTCAGAACGAACACCATTGTCGTCGTGACAGGTGGAACAATTCAGGTTCGCAGATCCGTAAAAGTGACTTAGAAGTGAAGGGTGGTGAAAGGTACTTGTTGTTAAGTGATTGTTCAAGAAAACGAAGAGATCACGATGGTAGGACTACCTCTTTGTGGAAAGAATCGTCCGATAGGGTCGACTAAGAGGAGGACAGGATCAGTGAAGAGTGTCGTCGGACACTTGTCGAACAAAATTTCGTACTTTCGTCGAGTAGAAAAGAAAAGGAGACGAAGGTCTTTTGAGAGGGTTCTGAAGGGTAGTGTATTTTGAGTGTTAGTGAAAGTCCAGACATTCTAGGACACCAGTGACGGACAGAAACCCAGGGGCAACAAGTGGCAAGACGGACAGTGAGGGGTTCTGACTCGACGGGACCGAAGAAGGACTGAGAGTGGGCAAGGAGTGATTCCCGTGGACACAATTGATGAACGATTCGTAGATTCTATGGAGGGAGAGTGTGTCCAGAAGTGATTTTGTAATGGAGAGATCTCCCCGGAAGTAACGTGAAGGTCATTTCCGTGAGGTGAGGGTAAGGTCTGTAATGTGTGAGAAGGTCCTAAAATAAAGAAGTCATCGTGAACTTTAATAGACAAATAACTAAACAAAAACATAAGTGACCTATGACCCTTTCTAACTCCCGTCTTCCTCTTCCTCCATTGACTCTTACTGGACCAACCTACCGTAGTAGCTGAGTTGCCTGTACTTAGACTCGTTGGAGGTCCTCTATCACTTCCTGTCCCGTGGGACCACACGACGTCAGGTATCCCGGTGTTCCTCAACCAGTGCTGACTCACTGACTTGTTGTCACTTACAGTCCTGACAGGATCCGTAATACTCTACTCTCCACGATTGTCCTACGTTCGAGTCAAGTCAAGGACGACAGTTCCTAGAGTATCAAATATATCTTTCTATTCATTCACTAGTTGATTGGTTTTTCTCCCCCCTTCCCTTCTCGTTTTTATCATGGTATTGTCTCCCCCAAGAGTACGATCGGATCTTCAAAGATCTCCAAGTCCTTTTTTTACATTTTACTGTCAAAGGATTTTTCATATACACAAATGGGATTTTAAAATAAATCTTCCAAATGTCCTTAAATAAACTATGATCAGTCTCTCTTGGAATTCTCAGACCAGACCAAACCTAAATATAAAATTAAAATTAAAACCAAAAGAAAGTGTCCGTCTTATTAGTCTTGATCTGTTTAGATTTGAGAAACTATTTCTTTTTCTGTAATTATACTTATAGAAAAGACGACAATAAATGAATTTTTATATCCTTTGAGAAACACTATTGTATTAGGTGTGGGATTGTAAAACTCTTTTGTAAAAGGAACTTAAAAAACATAAAAAAGAAGACTTCAAAATTTAAAGATTTATCTTAGTAAAATCCTTATTTTGTCTAAGATTTGTTATGTATGTGTGGACATAATCCTTTGTGGTACGACGATTTTGGATAACAGATAAAATAGTGTTATCGTCTTTATAAGTAATCCATTTACCTTCAAATCTTGACCCCCAGTTAAGGTTTACAGAAAATAAACCTCTTTTTTTTAGAATCAGGTCAGACAACGATAAACGAGAAGTCCTGAATAGAGTACGTACGGGTCTGACCTTTGGAAAAGGTCGGAGAGTCAAAACAAGGGGAATATGGTCGCGTGTGTGAATTGTTCCGTAAAGGGTGTCATGTCATTTCGTGATAAATTTTGACCGACCAAGGGATCGATCTGACAGTCGGGAAACTTCTGTTGTCGGTATCGCTTAATTGGTGACATGGAGGAGTGAGAACTCTCAGGGAACCTGTCGTTCCTCTAGTTTCTCTCAGTCTGCGCTGACTTAACTTGACTTTCCTTTAGTTGGGACTCATAAATAACCTTCCTGACTACGACTTCGACTTCGAGTTCATGAAACCGGTGGACTATGTTTCTCTATGGAGTGACCTTTTCTGTGACTACGACCCTTTCTAACTTCCGTCCTCTTCTTCCTCTACTGTCCGTACTATACCAACCTACCGTAATAGTTGAATTCCCTGTACTCAAACTCGTTTGAGGTCCTCCATCACTTCCCGTCCTTTCGGACCGAACGACGTAGGTGTCCGAGCGTTTTACAGGTTGTACTGAATCGTTGACTTGTTGTCGTTGGGGGAGTGACATGTAGTTGTGACAAGGCCAGACAACTTTACTCGTGACACTACGAAAAATACAGTAAAGGCGATCCTAGGGTTTCGTTTTTGTAACGAAGCAGTTTGTTTTAGTCAACACGAACGTAATTATTTTGGTTTATTTATATGGTCTATAGAAGATATACATCTTATGGGACCTGATTTCACATTTTACTTTTATATGAAGGGTTATCTGGCAAAGCTTAATCACTTTTTCTTGTTACGTTTATTCCCTCCTTAGACAGAGGACGGTGAACCTCTTGTGGCACCACTTAGAATTGAAACCTTCTTTTGCACTACTTCAAATTACATACTTTTACTGCTATTTACCTAAGACGAGACGAGGTCATTTGAACACAGGATAACCTTTGTAGCTCAACTTTACAGTCGGTATTTTCAATGTCTCTATGTTTGGACTTCGTTAGTCGGCACCATCCCACCACGGGCCCAATGACGACCGACACCAGCCAAGACGAATTTATCCGACTTTGAGTAGTTACGTCGACCCGTACTTTAATGTCTTAGGAGTAGACGGGTGCACCTCTACGAGTAACACTAATGCCAATTTACAGTAAAATTTCAATCGAAACACTTCCTACCTTACCGGTATACACGAAACCAATTTGTTTGTTTTTTATGTTTCTTTTATCAGACTGGGGTGTCTGTTCACAAGAATTACGTAGGAGATTTATGACCATCAAAAATCACCTAATGGCTTGTAAACTTTTATGTTTTAAACAAGTTCTTTTCCGTTTAAATATCTGTTTTTTATCTAATCACTAACAGACCTTGATTCCAACCTTAACCTTAATTAACATTTACCCGTGTTCCCTAGAATACTCCCTGTACTTTTACAAGAGTTTGACTTATTACCAATATGGTGACCTAATTTACTGGTTTATAGTAACTTAAAATGTGAACTTTCTCCGTGTCAAGTACTATACGTTTTATACGAATTACTGAAACAATTTTTTCAAATTCTGTTTGATGTTTTGAACTTTTTCTGTCGTATCCTAAAAAAAAAAAAAAATTTACTACACAAATCCGTGAACAACAATAAAATCCAACCTTTAAAGATCCGAGAAATGGTTTGAAAAGTAGACTAGGGTGTATTCGTCTTTCGTAATGGAAAATATCTTCCGACCGGTGGGTTGTTCCTGAAAGTACAAATCAGTACGAAAGGAGAGACCGGAATTTTAGTCTCCTCACCAACAAGTCTCCTAAGTGTTTGACGTCCGGTAATCCCGGCTCAAGTTATATTACCCCGTAGATAGTTACGTCCTGTGGACCCAAGCTAAGGACCCTGTCCTTCTAGGGGACTTCTTCTTTTACCGTTGGGTGAGGTCATAAGAACGGACCTCTTAGGGAACCTGTCTCCTCGGACCGTCCTGAGGACGGTCCCCCCAGAGTTCTCAACACGTCCTGAATCACTGATTTGGTGGTGGTAGTACATAACTAAAATCGACGACTGACCCGAACGTATTGAAGGAATATAAACCCGGGGACTACTAAATGTCGGTAACATAAACTTAGGTGTTGACCCCATGTACTTTTATGATTGTTTGTTTACTTTCTCTTTTGTTTTAACTTTTCGTGTCAATGACCTGTACTCAAACTTGGTTGAGACCCTAACACTTCCTGTCCCTTCAGACTACAAGACGTCAGGTACCCCAACGTGTCTCAACCTGTGTTAGATCGTTGACTTGTTGTTCTTGTTCACCCTCCTGTGTTTAATAGGACTTCCTCTAAAAATTGAGGAAATTGATGGAAAAACTTATATTTGACTATAAATTCATTTTGATAGTCCGGGGATACAACTGAAGTTATTTTTACGAGTACAAATTTTACGACTAACAGAAAAGATTGAAGACAAAGAAACTCAGAGATGAGAGGTGTAGTCAGAAATTTTAAATGAACTTACACTTTTATGATAAACAGTAAACAGTAATATCTCTTGTTTTCTCATCGGATAAAGAGATACTGTAAGACTTACTTACTCTCCGACTTAATGAGTAATTTAATAAGTAAGTGACTCAATAAGGTGTTTATGATTGAGGTACGGATTATACACAGTTCGTGTGAGATCCTGGATCTCTTTTTCGTGCCTTATTTCACTTTTTTTTTTTTTAGGGGAGGGAGTAAATAAGATATGAGAGGACCATCTTCGCCCATCCCTCATTTTTGTTTTGTCATGACTGTTGTCGATGATGAATAAATCTTAAATGATACAGATTCTGTAAAACTAAACTTGATACAGTTTAGGGAATGTTAATATGTCACCTTCACTGTATGTCTAAGTCCCATAATCTAGACTATCTATCTCACGAACTTCTTGATAGTCACCTCCAAGTATTGAAACATGTCCTCCACCACTACTTTTAGTAGAGGTTCTTTTTCTTTACGTTCTTCCTTTTTACCAACAGACTCCTCCGGAATGTTTTTCGACTCTTTTGTCTTCACTTTCTCTTCTTTTCCTTTCTATGTGTGTACACTTACGTCCTAAGGTTTTTATCGTTCCTGTCTATTTTTTCGGAAGAATTCACTAGTTGCGTTTCTTTGTCTCCTTTTGTTGTCTTACCCTTTCTGATCTCTAGAGAAGTTCTTTTAATCTCTATGGTTCCCTTGTAAAGTACGTTTCCTATCTTTACCATACCTGGATTGTCTTCGTCTTTTATAATTCTTCTCCTCCTTTCGTATGTCTCTTGATATGTTTTTGTAGAACTACTGGGTCTATTAGTACTACCACACGAGTGAGTAGATCTCGGTCTGTAGGACCTTACACTTCAGTTCACCCGGAATCCTCCATACTGATGTTTGTTTCGATCACCTCCACTACCGTAAGGTCGACTCGATTGAGTTTAGGATTTTCTACTACGACACTTTCACGACGTGAGTTATACGGTCGTATAAACCTTTTGAGTCGTCACCGGTGTCCTGACCTTTTCCAGTCAAAAGTAAGGTCAGGGTTTCTTCCCGTTACGGTTTCTTACAAGTTTGATGGCGTGAGTAAAGTGTACGATAGTTTCATTACGAGTTTTAAGAGGTTCAATCCGAAGTTGTTATGAGCCTGGTTCTTGAAGGTCTACAAGTTCGATCTAAATCTTTTCCGTCTCCTTGGTCTCTAGTTTAACGGTTGTAGACAACCTAGTATCTTTTTCGTTCTCTTAAAGTCTTTTTGTAGACGAAGTAACTGATGCGACTTCGAAAACAGACACACCTAGTGTTGTTTGACCTTGTAAGAATTCCTTTACCCTTAAGGTCTGGTGGACTGGACGGAGGACTCTTAGGACATGTACCCAGTTCTTCGTTATCAATCTTCGCTTGTACCTTGTTACCTGACCAAGGTTTGACCCATGCAGTTCCGATATATAACAGTGGGACGAATAAATTGAATATACGTCTCATGTAGTACACTTTACGGTCCGACCTACTTCGTGTACCACTTTAGTTCCAACGAGTCTCTTTATAGTTATTGGGGTCTATGCGTCTATTGTGGTGGGTATACCGTCTTTCGTTTCTCCTTGATTTCTCGCAGAACTATTTCCATTTTCTCCTCTCACTTTTTCGACCGAATTTTGTTGTAAGTTTTTTGATTCTAGTACCGTAGATCAGGGTACTGAAGTACCGTTTAGTTACCCCTTTGTTACCTTTGTCCTGTCCGAAATAAGAGAACCCGAAGTTTCAGTGACGTCTACCACTGACGTCGGTACTTTAATTTTCTGCGAATGAGGAACCTTCTTTTCGATACTAGTTGGATCTGTCACATAATTTTTCGTCTCCATAATGAAACGGTTGTTTTCAGGTAGATCAGTTTCGACAACAAAAAGGTCATCTGTACATACCTACACTCTCAACCTGGTGTTTATCCCGAGTCGCGACTTCGTAACTACGAAAACTTGACACCACAACCTCTTCTGAGAACTCCCAGGGAACCTGACATTCCTCTAGGTTGGTCAGTTAGGATTTCCTTTAGTTAGGACTTATAAGTAACCTTCCTGACTACGACTTCGACTTCGAGGTTATGAAACCGGTGGACTACGCTTCTTGACTGAGTAACCTTTTCTAGGACTACGACCTTTTCTAACTTCCGTCCTCCTCTGCCCCTGTTGTCTCCTACTCTACCAACCTACCGTAATGGCTGAGTTACCTATACTCAAACTCATTCGAGGCCCTCGACCACTACCTGTCCCTTCGAACCACACGACATCAGGAACCCCAGCGTCTCTCAGTCTGACTTGACTGACTAAGTCTTAAACGTCTCCTTTCATGAGAAATCTTTACTATTCTTTATAACATCTAGACACGAATCTAAAATCTTAAAACTAACTCAGTATTAGTGTTTAATTTATAATATGTATTTCTACATAAATATTAAATGTATGTATGAGTCAACGAATCAGCACAGGTTGAGAAACATTAGGGTGTCTGACATCGGACGGTCCGAGGAGACAGGTACCTTAAAAGGTCCGTTCTTATGACCTCACCCAACGGTAAAGGAAGAGGTCGCCTAGAAGGGTTTAGTCCTAGCTTGGGTGTAGCGGATGTAACCGTCCGTCTGAGAAATGGTGACTCGGTGGACTCTTTGGGTTTATATCACGTATATTTATTATTTAAATATATTTATATTTTATATGGAGAATATTAGTCTATTTATATTTATGGGTGAGTTCTTTCGATTTTTACCCACTAAAGGAGTTTACTGTCAAAATTAATTATAAAACACAGATTCTACCATTCAACATTAAAACAAAATATGTTGGGTAAGTATTCTAATTTTCCCAGTATTTTTAAACACAGTAAACAAAATTTGGACGACTACTATCTCCTAAAAGACAATTTTTGGAAAGTCCTCAAACACGATTATAACTAGTTTACTTAACTTCTTGTGAACAAAGAAAGGACAAAAGTAAAAAAGTTTAACGGTAAAAAGGTATCTATAATAAAATTTTTTATTTAGAGTGTACGTCCTCATAAAAAGGGGTTCTAGTTGAAGATAAAAGAGACTGGACTAAAGAGGTTAATGAAGATGTAAGAACATTGTACTGAATAGGTAAAGACATTATAGAACCAATTTATTTGAAACAAAAAGAGACTACGATTGTGGAAAATTTACAAATATCTGATTACTGTTCAAGGATAGTTAAAAAGATAAAGTACTTCGGTATGAATATAGGGACGTATTCAGTCTTCTTTATACTTGTGTCATATTATACCTATTATACTAGATTTAAAATTGAAATTGTTGGAATGGTTCAGAGTATTTATGTACTCTCTTGTAAAGACAAGACTATCCACTCCTAATTTTTCACGTCGAAGGTAACGGTTAACAGTCTACCAACTTAAATATGTGACTCATCTCGTAAAAAATATATGTTACTTACTCCCATAAAAGTCCAACTTAGTAAACTATTGCATCACGGTTTCCATTACCACGATCTTATGAGCCGACTGAGTAACGGTTGTGGCCCGGTCCTTTTTAACAGTCGTTCCCGTATAGGTAGTGCGAAACCTAAAAGAACTATTGAGACATGAGGACCGACCTCAACCATCAGAGTCGAGGATACTCCCCTACCAAGACCCCGACTTCTCACGTTAGACTCGGACAGAGTCTGACGACAGGATGGGAGAACCGGACGGTCCAACCTTTTGAGTCAACACGACCTAAGGTGAGAGGGGTAGTCAAAGGGTCAACATTTCACTATAACCAAGATGAAGATCTTATACAAGTGTGACCAGAGATTGAGTGTCATGGGGACGATCGTGGCGTCACATCGTTTCGTGTCACAGTCTTCTGGAACCAAATCAAGTTCGGGGCGGTGACATATTGACACACGGAACCATTCAGGTAAATTGATTCGGAGTTAAAGGAGTAGGTTTTTCCACTTATTATCATGAAGTGTCCTAAACACACTATAGTCTTCATTATATACATCTTATATAATACGTTCTATATCAGTAATCTTTTCTGGGACTACGACCCTTCCTAACTTCCGTCCTCCTCTTCCCCTACTGTCTCCTACTCTACCAACCTACCGTAGTGGTTGAACTATCTGTGTTCACACTCGTTCGAGATCTTCCTCCACTACCTGTCCCTTCGGACCGACGACGTCAGGTACCCCAGTGTTTCTCAACCTGTACTGACTCGCTGACTTTACTTGAGTCCCATAAGTTAATTAAAGATTTATGATAATAAAGTATTATTAGCATCTTTCATTATAAATCTAATAATTCATTGAAAGGTAAGAAGTTCTAGAAAAGAGGAGATTAAGTAAGAAATTACGAAGATAGTTTCCTTAGAACGTTTTGTGATTAAGCTACTACGGTAAGTTTTCAGAATATACTGGGAGAGTAAATCGGAGAGACGGAGTCGTATGTATGAGATACTATATAAGTAAGACCCAATGAGTCGGAGAGAGTTTGTATGATACAATAAAGTGATCCGTAAAGGGATACCAAAGGAGGTAAGACCTTACGGCAGGAGGGTAGAGGATAAAGAACAGTATCCCTATTAGAAGTAAGACGTCATGGGTGTACTTAACGGTCGGAAGTCACCTTTTATGTTTATACCTCCTAAGTAAAGTACTTACTCTTCACTTTACTCTTACTTACTTAGTTCTTACAGTACACCTATATTTTTGATCAGAACCGATGTCACTATTTCCGTCGTAGTTTTCGTCCCTTCCCTTGTGAGTCTGAGATAAAAAGTAACTAGTCCGGTGAGATCCTTATACAAAAAATTAATCTTTCCGTGTAAATTTTCTCTCTCTGAAGGGACCATTAGGTCATCGATTTTGCGGTACAAGGGTTTCATCCCCCGGACTCAATTTAGAGACCAGTCCCTTGATCGAAGACGTACGAGGTCGATTTGTCGACCACGTCGCTCCGCCCCGCCCCCCGTTCTTCCTTCTCTCTACTCCACTTCACGAACTAGACTATCCTGGTCCTACTACTGACAAATTTTTAGTGTGGTGTCCCCTCCGATACCTTCCGTGACCGTTGGAAATTGGACCTCGTCTCTTCCGCGATTCGTTTACTGTTTGTGCACGTCAGGGAGTATGCCTTCCCTGAAGGCACGTGAAGGTGACGCACCGGAGTTCCCAGCATCGCACCTTCGGTTGTCCGTTTAAATTTCTGAGTTTGTCCTTATGTAGGGTTTCTTCGGGAAAGATTAGTGATTCTCCTCAAACCTTCCGTCCGTCCTGATACACTTCGCTAACTTAAAGACTAGGGGCTCCTATTAGTTCGTCCCGGACCTCCTGATCTTCTCTGTGACTTCTTCCAGAGTGTCGAGGTTTATCCAGCGACTACTCTACTCGACACTTAAATCCACGATACTGAGTCCTGAGAGTAGAAGGGGGTCTGAAAAAGAACGGAAGGGTCAGTTCTACTAAGTGTGTGTAAGGAATGTAAGGCACCGTGAACACTGGGAATGGTATCGTTAAAAGTGTGTCGTTTGACGCAGAGACGAAGTGGGTGACATTACCTTCGACAAGGCCCCACCCTTTACATAGTGACCGACGAGCAAGGAGTCTCACGGTTGGTCTCGAGGAAAGTGTACCCTCTACGAGTCAGTACCCCTAACTAAATTAAATACGGGTACCCGTTAGGTGAATGGGAAGATTACTCGAAGGAATCGTCGTTTAATTCTCCAAATTTAAACTACTCGATCGTCATTTGTTCTCAAAACTTACACTACTAGAGTTATCATTTGAAAGATTATTAATTTTTTATGCTTATGATCAGATTTTTAACCGAAACCTTTACTCGACCTTTCTCGAGTAACCTAGGTAAAATATGCCTCTGAGAAACCGCCACCTCTATGTGTGTCAAGTAAATTATACTTACGAGACAACAAGGACTGGGCAAAAAACCCATTCTTAAAAGTATCTTCTTTTCAAGAGTACCAAATTAGTTCTAACCGGTAACTAAGAGTCAGAGTCCTTTACAAAGACCACCTTCGTTTTAGGTATAATACGTATATACCTGGTAAAATGACTTTAGGTATAATACATATATAACTGGTAAAATAACTTTCTCTAACATTTGGACGCGTTAATCCGACTTCTACAGGACAAATAATTGTGGCAAGGAATAACCTTTGACGTCCGAATCCGTCTAACCGTTGTAGTCGGAGATCGGAAGAATAATTATGTTGGGAAGGATTCAGTAGATGTAACAATGAATTCGTTTCCTGTAGCAGTGAAATATAAACGTTTGTTAGACACAGAATTTTATTTACAAGGAACTATTGACGGGGTTTCATCTTCGTTTGATTTGGAGGACATAATCCTCTTCTCGATTCGTGTACGGATACCTATCATAATAACTATATAATACGTTAGCAATTTTTAATCCCAATGGTCGTACTTCACCGTCAAACTTTTTTTACGAATACTACATTTTTTACTTCATTTCCTATATTTTAACATACTTATGAATACTCAATTCGTCGACGGTCTTACTAGAGTATTTTTTTAGTTTGGACTAGTATTTTAAGAACCGTCTGTTAAGAGACTCAGAGAACGAAAGGATATATAGAACGTTCCTCTTTACGAAAAAGGAAACAAGGCCTGACAGAAAAGTCCCTACAAACATATCACTTGTCGGAACTTTCTATCTCTGTCACAGAGACCTCGGTACTCATCCAAACAAATCATAGGTCATATTATTATAAGAAGAGACTCCGTGTCGGATCCGTCCAAATACGAGTGACATTTTCTAAGTCCAAGGGATCCGAACCCTAGGAGAGGACATTACGTTGGGTGATGTATACGGACGTAGAGTATCGGAGGGAACAAAATAGGACACCTTTGATCTTGAGTCCCTTGGTCACTTTTACGACTATGAGACCGATGTTTCTAATCATACTTAGATATTTCAACGACCCTGAAGGGACCACCACGTCACCATTTGTCAGAAGGACGGTTCCGTCCGCTACACCCAAGCTAGGAACTCAACCCTTCTAGGGGACTTCTTCCTTTACCGTTGGGTGAGGTCGTAAGAACGGACCTTTTAAGGTACCTGTCTCCTCGGGCCGTCCGATGTCAGGTACCCACAGAGTTTTCTCAACCTGTACTGAATCGTTGATTTGTTGTTATTTCAAAGAAAAGGTCCTTAGAGTCTAGAAGACGGTCATAGGCACTGTCGTGTCGTCCCATTGAACGTTCAAACGTTCATTCTTTCTTTAGAGTCTGAAAAGTGTCAAGAACTGTAAGTAAGGGAACGAATACGGACGAAATGGACCAAAGTCACCGTAGGTTCGTAAATCCTATTTTGACGATTGTCGTCGTCGTAGTCGTTGTCATTACCCGAAGGGACCACCGAGTCTGTCATCCCTGAGGTGCATGTCACGTCCTCTGAACCCAAGCTAGGGACCAGCCCTTCTACGGGACCTCTTTCCTTACCGATGGTGAGGTCATAAGAACGGACCTCTTAAGGTACCTGTCTCCTCAGATGGTCCGATATCATGTACCCTAGAGTTTCTCAACCTGTACTGACTCGTTGTTTGAAGTGTTCGACGATTGTTGTAGTCGTTGTTATTACCGATTACGTCTCACTCGTGATTTACAACAGGATTCAGGCAATAATTTATGGACAGTACATTATGAGTGTTGGTGGGATTCCCCATTTACGTTAACCCTAACGGTGACTTCTCCACTCCTTCCATTCCGTCTCCGAGTCAAAGAGTCTTGAGTCCTAGTGATGGGTCGGACCAGGTAGACATTTCGTTAAAGTGAGTAAGAGCTAGACTCAGAATGGGTAGGAAACCCAGAGACGAATTTGTCTTGCACAAATCTTTTCGAAGGGGAACTGGAAGGGAAATCAGAGTACCCTGATACAGGAGTGCCCTAAGACGAGAAAAGGAAACATCGTGAAGGCTGTCAACTAACTCATTAACTCCCTAGGTGGGATGTGTCTGGAGACCCGCATCCCTACACAAATAAAACAAAAGGTTTCAAAACTCGTACTGTTCGTGAGGCACGTATACGACTTATTTACCTAGTCACGGTACTATTCCTTGACTTTTTTTTTTTCGTTGTTTGATTTTAAGATGAACATACCGTGACTAAAATAATAAAGGTTTTACAAGACGTTTTATCGATAACACGGTAATGACACTTGCGTCATATAATAAATTTTATATAAATAATAATTTATATATTATATATAAATCATAATTTATATCTTAATTTATATGACATATAAATCATAATTTATATGTTAATTTATATAATATATAAATCATAATTTATATATTATATATATTTATGTATATATAATANTACTTATTTACCTAGTCACGGTACTATTCCTTGACTTTTTTTTTTCGTTGTTTGATTTTAAGATGAACATACCGTGACTAAAATAATAAAGGTTTTACAAGACGTTTTATCGATAACACTGTAATGACACTTGCGTCATATAATAAATTTTATATAAATAATAATTTATATATTATATATAAATCATAATTTATATCTTAATTTATATGACATATAAATCATAATTTATATGTTAATTTATATAATATATAAATCATAATTTATATATTATATATATTTATGTATATATAATAATTTTATTTATTTTGAGTTTTCGGAATAAGAGTACTCTGTAAAGTCTCCATAAAAGTCTCAGACACCTGACACCAATCTTAACATCTTTTGTGGCACACCTCACTCACTATTACATCACCTGTCCGTCGGTACGACTGCGACCCACAAGGACCCGTACATATGTCACAAATGTACATATGCCTTGCACAAATACCTTGTGATTAACTCTTGACGTGGTAAACTTTTATGAACTAGGATTAACTAAAATTCGTAAAGAAGGGTGATTTACAGGACTTACGGAGTAACTCGAAAGTAATAGTAGAAAACTTCCCAAGAAAAATGTAAAGTTTGGTAAACATATGATAGTTGTAAGACTATACGTAGACATACTATCTACCCCTCCTCGTTTATTTAAGACTACACGACTAAAAGGGGAAATTTCTTCGGGAAATTTATGTTAATGAAACAAAACATGAAACTCTCGGGTGTTTCTTAACCTTTATCGAAGTCCTTGTCGTCATAAAAAAATCTTGAGTTTCAAAAGTCCAAAAATTACCCTTCCAACCGGATATTCTACTGTTATAAATTATTTCTGTCCCTTCAGACCACACGACGTCAGGTACCCCACCGTTTCTCAACCTGTACTGACTCGTTGACTTGACTTAACTTATTTCTGCATAGTACACATATTATTCCCTCTCTTCTCATCTCCTTTTTATATTATCTTGACGAATGTTATAACATCTCCCCAACTGAAACATTTCTATTTTCTCCACAAGTAAGTTTTTATAATAACCGAGGAGGAAAACCTCTCTCTTTACTTCATACCCATTCTGTGTCTACTACTGTCGTTACCGACGTACATAATCCACGATTGACACGTCCGTTTCGCTTTGAGAACTGTACATCGGTGAATTAGGAGGTCTGTGAAAATCTCGACCTACAATAAAGGGGACGAAGCGTGTACTTAAAGTACCTCCAAGTCAGGCTGTGGGAATCCAGTTACTCGTCTCTACGACATTGTTTGTTTGGGTTTGGTTGATTTGGTTTGGGTTTGATCGGTGGGGATGAGAGAGTTTTCTTTAGGACGAAGTTAGACCGAGGGTTTACATTGGTGTCAAATTAGTGTGGTATCCCCGAGTAGTGAGGATGTTTCACAAACTCTCAGATCACCACTCCATTCTCCTTGTGTGTTCATTGACGTTTCGACTCTATCTTTCCCGAAGGTTCCGGTGTGATCTCCACTTCTTTGAGGGACGGTCACGTCCTCCGAACTCTCTGTGCCCGCACTAGGGACCCAACCCTTCTAGGAGACCTCCTCCCGTACCGTTGGGTGAGGTCATAAGAACGGACCTCTTAGGGTACCTGTCTCCTCGGACCACCCGATGGCAGGTATCCCAGCTTCTCTCAGTCTGTGTTGACTTAGCTGAACCGTGCGTCGTGTACTCTATCTTTTAATTTTCCATGTCTTTTATTTTACGATATTTTGACGGTCCTTCCTTCTCGAAAGAGAGTTCCAAACGTCTCCTTCTTGGTCTTTTTCGATGTATCTCCTCGACCGTAAATTTCGAGGACCTGCCTCTAAAATCTACTCTCTTGTAAAGTACACCCTCTTTTGTCGAACGCTTTCTTCCGTACCTTCTATCACCCTCCTAGTATAATCTTCGTCTTTTATAGTAAGTAGTTTGTGGATGGTGTAGGGGCAGTGAACCTTATTGTTTTACTTATTTTGTGTCGTATGACTCCCTGTTTCCCTTCGTTTGCACACTATTAAACCACACTATTGCCTTTATCCATGTTCTATGTTTTCCAGTACCCCCTTTTTTTTGCCAGTACCCCCTCTCTTATCTTGTACCTACCAGTATTCTCAAAAAGAAACCAGGAGTGACTTAATTAATTCTACTATCGACGGGACCTCACTTATTCTGTTAATGAAGGTTTATGAGTCTATGGGAGAGATTTCGAGTCATACGAATAAAAAAACAAGAGTTTTACTTTTTTCTTTTTCCTACGAACACTCCTAGTTTACTCTTTTGTGTATACAAATCATATGACGACTGGGTAATATTTACGAGTTATTACTAGTCAATAATAATAGAAGTGACGGGTATTGATGACTCTTTTCTTTCTTCTAGTGAGAGACCTCGTTACTATTCAAGTATTCGTTCAAAACTTAAGGAAGGACTGAAAATTCCAGGGGGTATTTATGTATCAATGTCGGATACCAAAGTCTGAACAGACGATGATGGTCAGTGTATGGGGTTGGAGATTCCGGTGGATGTGTCGACGACGACCGTTACGGTAAGAAGACAAGGGTTCCATTGACCTAAATAGACGTAATAGAGAGGATTAATACTAGATTAGATTAGATCTATTCGTGGAAATAAACCCTTCTAGAGGACCTCTTCCCTTACCGATGGGTCAGGTCATAAGACTGGACCTCTTAAGGTACCTGTCTCCTCGAACCGTCCCATGTCAGGTACTCCAGCGTCAGTCTATACTGATTCGCGGAAAGTGAAGTGAAGTGTTTCGTACCGAGTCCTTGGTCGCCGTGCTCGTAGAAAGAACCTCAAACAAACTTTACCACTAAGAATACGGATGATTCCCGAAGGGACTACCGAGTCGACCATTTCTTAGACGGACGTTACACCCTCTGGACCCAAGCTAGGGACCCAACCCTTCTAGGGGACCTCTTCCCCTACCGATGGGCGAGGTCATGAGACCGG
Organism: Capra ibex; assembly: GCA_006410555.1. Taxonomy (NCBI): domain Eukaryota; kingdom Metazoa; phylum Chordata; class Mammalia; order Artiodactyla; family Bovidae; genus Capra; species Capra ibex. The sequence continues at coordinate 10,289,907 of SJYO01038983.1, read as the reverse complement.
ACCTCTGAAGGTGCCCGACACATCTGGTACCCCAGTGTTTCTTAACCTGTACTGATTCGTCGAAAGTGAAAGTGCGGATAATGTCCAACTCTTTGTAAGTTCAAACTCCTCAGACTCGATCTCATACTTAAGAGACCCCAGCCCTTTCTGTAAAAAAAAGGGAGAGACTTACCGTCTAAAAAAAATTGTAAACCGTCTCATCGTAAAATATTTACTAGTAAATGAAGTTACACACTTATTCAGGTTTGTACAAAACAATAGAGGTAAGGGAAATAAGTTCAGTAGAGTGGGAAAAATAAAAATGGTAGTCGGAACCTGTGGTGCGGAAACAGAAGGGTGCTTCAATTGGGGGGCTGCACTTGAAGAGATTAGAGGCAAACCCTTGAGAAAGAGAGGAGTCTGGGAGGGTACCGCGAGAGGTACCTACTATTCTATGACAGACATAAAAGAGGGAGACACGGAGAGAAAAATAGGGAGGTGTGTACAAGTATCCTTGTGTGTGTGTGTATTTCTGTATGTATTCATATAAAAGGAGACGAAGTATGAGTAGGAATCTTAAAAGGACCTCCAGTTTCTATCACAGGAGGAAAGAAAAGTGTCAACACATTGACTCGGTAAGGATCGTATCATTTATAAATAAAGAGGTTGTTTGGAAACAACTTAACTTATAATGACGTGTACTGGTTGACGACCCTCGACCGGTGATCGACCATCTTCCCTGGGCTGTACGTCGAAGAGTCGGAAACGAAAGAACGGAGTGGACTTAATAATTACATTTCTAAAATTTCCTTTATATCCCAGAACTCAGTATCTTATAAGTTCTCAAAGGTCCGATCCAATGATCTTACTATCAACCTCACATTTGTTCTAGACAGAAGGTCATCCTTTCCTTTCACTTCAGCGAGTTAGCACAGGTTAAGAAACGCTGGGGTACCCGATATCGAATGGTCCGATGGGACAGGTACCCTAAAAGGTCCGTTCCCATGACCTCACCCAACGGTAAAGGAAGGGGTCTCCTAGAAGGGTTGGGTCCCTACCTTGGACCCAGAGGGTGTAACGTCCGTCTCCGAAAAGGTAGACTCGGTGGTCGATAATGATTCACCAGTGTGTTGGAATCCGTTCTGTAAAAGGTAAAAGACCCTGAAAAGGGCGACTCTGTTACTCCCCTTGACCTTGGGGTTAAGACCCTGAGGAGAGTCACGACTCGGAGATACTAAGAGAGGTCGACGTTCCACGAGTTCTTATCATTAAGTAGTCTCGTTACTCGTGTCATTGAGAACGGTCAGTCGACTCAGGGTGGGGTACGGTCACGACTCTGACTGTTACCCTCGTTAAAAGGTTCCGGAATGAAAGTAGTGTCTCTTCTCACTCTTCCGTGTGGGAAAACCCGTTTCGATGTTCTAGTGTAGTGTCCCTTCGTTTTTCCCTCTGTTCGTAAAGGGATGTAACAAACGATATTTTGTTTCAAATCGGTTAAAAAGTTTAAATAATTACGGTTGAAGTTTGAATAATTACGGTTAAAGTTTAAATACTACTTTTCTTTATTCCTTTATTTATAGACTCGTTCCTCTCTGAATCCGATCCGGTTGAGTCTTTAATGGTCCTAATAATTAACAATGCAAAGTAGTCTTCTAAGGATCAATTCCCTTCTCGTGAAACTAGGGACCCCTATTATAACAGGTTTCAAAAATTATATAACATTCAAATAGTAAATCAGATTGGAAGGAGACTTTGCAAACTATGTCCAGTTAAGGTTCTTTCGGACCCTTCTGAGAAGAAGGCAAGGTCCCTTCGTTGGAGTTGCAGCGGCACATGAGAGACACGGGATCTTTCACTAGGTGACCTCTAAGATTAATTTAAACGATAGACTTCTACTCCCTCTATCTGGATTAATGCGATCCGAGATTTTTGTCCTATTTCTTAAAATAGACTCAGGAAACAATCATTAATTTAATTTACTTGTCAAGTCATTATTTGGGTTGTTTCATTCAGTCGACTCCCTTCACCTTACGTCCGATGTGACTCTGCTACCTGGCTGTTCCACAACTGGATGTCCTTTTGACGTCGACCACTTGTGGTATTACCTGATAAACTCCTGAATTACACACGATGCTTTCCCATGTGTGTGGGAGGACTGTGTGCTCTTCTCCTGAGACCAAAAGTCCGTCTTCCTAAAATTCTCAAGAGCTTCATTGTGTGGTGGTGGTGGAGTTTCGACTGTCGAGACCTTGATTCCTTTATAAACCAATTACCAGTCACAAAAGTGATTCGAGATTGAAAAGAGGATTTTTCCTATGTCAGGATACTCTATAATTGTACTTTAGTTGTCCAGGACCTTTATAGTCCCCCTTGAACAAAAGAAACAGTAAAGGTAAACCCGATTTTTGGTAAGTCCTTTTTTCCTGTCACGAAAAATTGAACTCTTTTTGGATCAATAGTATGTCTATGAAGCTATTATGTGGATTCAACGACAACTACGGAACCGGTCGATAGTAACGTCGTTACTAATGACTATTTTGTGACTTGTAAACTCAGGGATGTTACACAAATGGTGATAAAATCCTAAACCCTTCATAACTTTTTAATTATGGTTTCCAGAGATATTAGTTCTCCTTATGTTATATCAATCACTCTGTTCTGATATCTTTACTTACTAAACACTTATTGTGTTCTGTTACAAATTAGTTCACTACCATCAAACTGGATGTTACCTCTTTTGTATTCAAGTCTCTTTCGTATATCCTCTCTTCGGTATACCTATCAAAAGTCCCTTCCTAAGTCCCTCCACCATTTATGGGCTCAATCTAAAACCATATTGTCTTTAACCTTTTAGTCTCCTACCTCTTTCGGGTGAAATCCTACCCGTCTCCGTACCTTTCCTAGTCGTCTCCCTTCTTTCACTGTGGTCTCTTTACGTGGGCTTGACTGCCAGTTAATTACTATTAAGTTTTGTTTGTACGTCCGAATCACAATGTTTTCTTAAGAGAAAATTAAGATATAACGAAAACGGTACCAATAAAAAAAGAAGTCCATGTCGAAGGATAATCGGCTTAATTCTCCGGTTCCGATATTAAAAGATGAGGAGTCGTGGAACAGAGTCTGATTTACAAAAACACTTGATTCCAAAACGGGAAAGTAAAAAATTAAAATTACACACCCTAAAAGGAAACATACAGTCTGTTCGAGGAGACGTCTGCGTCGCAAGTACCTACTGTAAATTCTTACGACCAAAATACCGTGTTAATAAGCGAGGGACACAATGGCGACCGGAGCCAACGGTGGTACTAAGAGTCGAGATGAAAGGTTGTACACTCGGAGTATTACAAATTATTATGTCTCGATAATTTAGTGACATGAAAAGATAGATCGTCCTATTTCAATATTTCAAGAGAGTATTCCGATCGTAACATATTACTTAGTTGATTTTACCGCTCCCTACTTAAATCTGATATTTTGGGATCCCTTATTTTCCCTTTTCGTTTTCCAAAGAAACCCGTCATATTAAAATTGTACAATAAAGGAATAAAGACCCAAAATTTAAAAAATATCTCTTGAACAATTAAAAATAGGGGTTTCAATATTATACTCGTCAACTCTCGTCACCCTTTTTGATAATTTTGTCGTCGTTTATTTCGTGTTTCCGTTCTTATGGTTAGTATAAAACGCAAGTGTATTATAGTGAACGACCCCCCAACTGGTGTCTAGTTTCGTTGATGCATTGTGTCGATATGAAAAATTTTTTTAACGTTTACCCTCTTGATAGTAACTTGATACACTTAAAGTGAAACAATTTGACTCTCCACACTTTTCGACAGTTATTATATAGTGTTTTTGGTTTTTCTATGTAAGTTCACTGTAATGACTACTACTATATATACACACACACACACACATAGTTAATGGTTTAAAGACTGACTCAACGGCATAAATTCTAGACAGGATAAGTCCCTAAGTTACACAGACCGGAGACCCAATGTTTCAAATCTAGATTCCCGAAAACCTTACCCTCCCAGTGTCAGTTTTGACGTCCGGTCTTAGTTAGTCTACAGGTTTGTGTCACGGATAGTCTCCAACGTCTACCGTCCTGGTCTGTCCGTGTCGTCTCTCTCATCGTCGCCTAAACTTTCCCACTGACCCTCGACACGGTTCTCGTGTGTCACTGCCCTCGTTAAATTTCCGTGTAAAGACCCCTGTCTGGATGGAGAATTAAAAAGTTTAAATCCGACACTTATGTTATCGAAGATAAATAATAATGTTAAAGTATTTTATTTTATGTAAACTGTGGTTTCAATCTTCCTGTAGTATTCGGGTCCTTCCTAAGAAGGGTTCCTTCCTGTCTCCTATTAGATTGTAACCACCCACACCCACACCCACATACACACACACATCGTTTCAGGAAAAAAAAGGGAGTAAACCGGGTTCTTGTCATCTTCAATCCAGTACCTGATAATGGTCAAATACTTGAACATAAACCTTTTTGTGACTGAATTTTTGAGTGGGTTTTCACAACCTTAATTCTTCTTATCTTATAAAATATCATACAGACACCGAAACAGTTACAACCCCTTATCGAATTGTTCCGTTAAATTTATCACCTTTCTTATTCTGTCCCTCCCGATACCAATATGACTTCTTTCCGGAGATCTAAAGACTAGGGTAATCAATTACAGGACGTCTGAGGACTCGTAGTAAGATACGTGTACACACGTATGGTATTGAAGAGACGGTAAAATTAGTACAATTATTAATTTTCCCTCGCCTCCTCGTCCATCTTCGCCTCATGTAGAAAGAGACGTCTACGCACCCCTTATGTAAGAGTCTACGGCTTCTAGAGTGTCTCTTGGTCGACTTGTGATCCTCAGAGACTGGTGAAAGGTCCTTTCCTTATATGTCTCGGTGTGTTTTGGACCAACCTACTTCCTTCCTCCCCTGTTTCCTCCTCTCACTTACCTGGACTACCCGTACCCCCAACCCCCCACGCCACCACCCCTCACTTCGTCCCTACCCTGGGGACGTCGGTCCTGTTAGACGACCCTGTCTTCCCTTCGTAAACTCCGACAACCTCTCATTCCGTCGACTAGACACTGTCAGACTTACCTCACTCTCGGTAGGTCTGTCGGACCCGGTACCGGGCTGTATAGGGTCTGTCCTTGCGTTCAGGTAGGCTTACGTCCGTCGGCACCTCCATCCCGGAGGGTGACTCAGTGAGGCTCGTCCACCTCTATCGTGACATCGGAGGGAGAGGGCTGCACGACCGACACCGTCGACGGGTCTTTTCTTTCTAGGGTCACTCCGGGGAAACTCTCGGACTACATGCCTTGTTATTCCTGGGGTCCGTCCCTACAGGAAACCCACGGACGACACGACTCGCTGTCTCCTGGTCGGTCCCTCCGGGAACCTCGCGGTGGACAGTCTCCGATCTTTCCTTAAGATTATCATGGTATAGAAGACACAGGTGTTGTCGACCAAGGGACGGATCGACCACGACGACCCCAGGTGGTGTCAGATTCGTCGATTCGTCGACACGGTGGAGGTACGAGCCAGGAGTGACCCCACCTCGACGGTCTCCGATCCTTTCTTAAAAACATCACGGCATAAAGGACACAGACACCGACGGCCGAAGGGACACGTAGACCGTGGTGACCCCAGGTACACTAGGTTCATCAGTACAGGTGCACGTGTGGGTCAGGAGTGGCCCCGCCTGGGCTCGGGAGGTCCCGTCGGAGCCCTCGTTTGAGGATACCTACTGGGGATACGTCTCCACCACTATTCTGGTGTGAACTCGAGGTCCCCACCTCACTGATTCCTTCTTCTAGCTTTTAGAAAAGTGGTCGACATGTTCGACGTCTAATTTGCGTGTGCTAGTTCATCAATCCAAGACACAGATACTTTATGCATTTTCCTGTTACTCTTATGGGTGTTTTTTGTGTGGTATCGAGACCGTCGATACCTGTAACCTCCGTTCTTGTGTGTCCTCATCCTCGTCTAATCTCAGAATCTACAAAGGTGCCGTCCAGGTCTCTAGAGGGGGCGAGTCATGACCTCCCGGACGATCCCTCCACCTCCACCCAACACCCGTCACCGAGTGTCGACCCAACGACACTCGTTGGGTTCTATGACTGTCGTTCCTACGACTGTTGACTCTTGGTTTTTTTGTAAATAGTAATAAGAATGTAAAACTCAACAAGACATCAACCAAGACCTAAGGTGGGGGACAGACGGGGGGCGGGGGGGAGGGGGCGGTGGAAAAAAGAGACAACAACAAAAATAATAAAAATACTAGAGGTAAATCCAAAAACTCTTTATAAAAAGACAAAAACAGAAATTAGTGTGAATAAAGGAAATATATAAAGATGAAGATGAAACCGTAAGACGTCAAGACACCCCAAAAAAAAACAAAAAAAAAAGAAGAAAACGACAAGAAAAGAACAACATCAAGAAGAATTTATGTACATTATAAATTATTATATAATTTTACGAAGAGAAATTGAAACGAAAATAGAAAAAAGACAAAAAGTGGTACAAACAAACGTAACAAAAGAAACGAAATAAGGAGTCAACCGTGAGACGAAACCGGAAAAGAGAAAATCAAAACGAAAATTAACCAACTAGTAGAAACCAAAGGAAACGAGCGACCCAGTGAGAGAGCACGGAACGAGTGAAACCAGACAAAACCAAACACACACACCTACATACGCTCACATACACACAAGGAAACCAAAGCAAGGATAAACAGACTAAAACGAAAAAGGTAAACAGACCCCAAGAAAAACAAACAAAATTAGGGGAAATAACGGTATTTTTACTGAACACCCAGAAGCAAGGGGTTTGTCTTAAGTCTGGACTCGGAGACCCACCCTCGTAACTCAGGTCCTGTGATCTGACAGTCTCTTGAGGACTGGGGTCCCTGATAATTAGTCACTCTTGAGGGTGCTTCCGGAGGTGGACATAGGTTCTGGACCGTGGTGGGTTGACGACCCTCGTGGGTCGTGTCCTGTCGAGTGGGTTTATTGTTCGTTCTGTTTTTGTGGTTAGGTCAGTAGTCGTCTGTCTTAAGGGTATCTGTAGGGGTTTGTGTTGTAGAGTGTGTGGGGACGGGTAGTCTCCCCTATTTTGGAATGGAGGGTGGTCTTACGTCCGTGTTCTGGGAGACTTGTAGTTCGGATGTGTTTACTGATCTGACTGGAGTGGGTAGTGTCCGTCTCTGGTTTTCGTTCTCCTTACTTACTCTCCCATTGTTCGTCCTTCCGATCCCTAGAGGTTTACCTCCTTTATCCGACGTTCACAGTCTGTAAAAAATAGAGAGGGAATTCGAATTCATCGTTCTCCTTTGTTTAATGTTCACAATCTAAAATAGGGGAAAAGATATCCTTAAATTCTTCTCCAAAGAAAATTTTAAGACACAACGGTATTGCTGTTGACCAAGGTGGTCTTGAAAAGAATTTGGAACTAGATTGGTTACACAAAAAGAATGCCTTTACAGACAGAATTCGATGCAATTGTTTGATACATAACTGGGGTCTGAGACAGAAGTTCAGCCAAGAAGGATTCTAAGTCTTGCTTGAACTGTTTGGGCATACAAAATGAGTACATTTACAAGAGGATTCGATACAATTACTTTGATATTTAAACGAACCTTTAGACGGAAAGAAATTCTAAGTACAGGTAACAAAGTACCGGTCCCTGTTGAGTGGAACACGGTTACAATAGGGTCTTACGTACAACACCCATTCCCCGGACCAAGGTCAGAGGCTCAAACTCTGTAAAGGAAAGAGATTTATCGTCGAACGGTCGTCGATATATTGTAGGTCGATTTCTGATCGCCACCTCCTCCCCCGCCCGTCTCTCCCGTGAGAAAGACGGAGGGAAGACTACAGATACAATCTTCGAAAGAGATAGAGAAAGTATGAAATTATTTTGAAATAATGTGTTTTCCAGACTCGCTAGTTCGGAACAGTGACCGGGACCCAATTTAAGGAGAGGAGGTCTCCGGTTCTTAGGGTCATAGAAAGTGCCGAGTCGTTGTTCGAAAGTGATACCGACTTTTTGGACCCCTTTCCTCTGAAGTTTGTGGCAGATTCACTCTACTTTACTTTTCTGTCTCTTTATAATACGTTTACTTCCCTATTCCATTTTCGGGTGTTTTAGTTTATTTGTTTCTCCTTTATCCGTTTGATGGACCTTTTCTTGAGTCTCATTACTCTCATTTCTACTAGGTTTTGGATCTTTTATCTTACCTCTTCTACGTTCTTAGTACATTGTGCAAATTGTTCCGGGATCTTCTTTATTTCTTCTTTTACTTGTCACTACTTCTTATGTTTAGGACTTTAATTTTGATGAGATCTTCCTTAGTTATCACCTTATTTAATCCGTCTTCTTACCTATTCACTCGACTTTCTGTCTCCCACCTTTATTGACGAATTCTCGTCTTACTTCTTTTTCCTTACTTTTCTTAACTCCTATCAGAGTCTCTGAAGACCCTCGTTTGTATAGTTGTAAGTCTAGTATCCCTAGGACTGAGTTACCTGTACTCAAACTCGTTCAAGACCCTCTACCACTTCCTGTTCCTTCGGACCAAACGACGTCAGGTGTCCCGACGTATCTCAACCTCTTCTGACTCACTGACTTATGGTTGGTACTCTCTCCTTCTTCTCTTTTTCTTTCCTAAACTCTTTTTAAAACTTCGTTAATATCAGTTTTTGAAGGGATTGTACCCTTTCCTTTATCAGTTAGTTCAGGTTCTTCGTCTCTCAGGGTATGTCCTATTTGGGTTCCTCTTTGTTTGGTTCCGTGTGTAATTAGTTTGATTGTTTTTCATGTGTGTTTTTATGATTTTCGTCGTTCCCTTTTTATTGTTCATTGTACCTTCCCTTTAGAGTATTCCGATTGTCGACTGGTAAATCGTCTTTAAGACATCCTGTCTTCCCTCACCATCAGATATAATTTCATTACTCTCCCTTTTAAGATATTAGTTCTAATGAGACGGGTCGTTCCTAGAGTAAGTTTTAACTACCTCTTTGGTTTTGGAAATGTCTATTCGCTTACAATTCTCTTAAGTCGTGGTGGTTTATTCGAAATGTTGTTTAGGATTTCACCGACGATAGCTGTCCTCTGTATTCTCTTCCTTTTCTGGATGTTTTTGTTTGACTTTTGTTAGTTCTTTTACGGTTGTCCTTATATATGTAGTTATTAATGACATTTACATTTACCTGATTCACGAGGTTGGTTTTCTGTGTCTGACCAACTTACCTATGTTTTTGTTCTGGGGATATATGCGATAGATGTTCTCTGGTTGAAGGCTCGGATCTCTGTGTGTGTCTGACTCTTACTTGCCTACCTTTTTATAAGGTGTGTTTACCTTTAGTTTTCTTTCGACCTCATCGTTAAAAGTATAGTCTGTTTTATCTGGAATTTTATTTCTTATAAGGTTCTCTATTCTTCCCTGTAATGTATTACTAATTCCCTAGTTAGGTTCTTCAGTATTGTTAACATTTATAAATACGTGGTTTGTTTGGGTGTCGTTTACAATATGAGTGACCATTTTTTGACTTTCGTAACGGAGATACTAGTGCTTGTTGTGTTTCCACGGTGATAATAAGTTTTATCTAAACCTTGAGGAGCGATATCATTAGTCTCTTCTTTTTCTTTATTTTCCTTAGGTCTAACCTTTTCTTCTTCGTTTTGAGAGTGACAAACGTCTACTGTACTATGATATGTATTTTTTGTGATTTCTCTGATATTTTTTTAAGGATCAAGATTAGTCACTTAAATATTTCAGAGTCCTATGTTTTCGTTATGTGTCTTGTGGGAACGTAAGGATATGTGATTGTTGTTTTTTTGTTTTTCTCTTTAATTCCTAGTTAGCGTAAGTGGTAACGTTGTTGTCGTTGTTTTTTATGGATCCTTATTTATATGGATTCCTCCGTTTTTTGTTCTGGCCCTCGACTGACACCGAGTCTGGTACTTAAGGAATAACGGTTTAAGTCTGAATATAACTTCTTTCATCCCTTCTGGTGATCTGGTAAGTCCATACTAGATTTATTTTAGGGAATACTAATATGTCACCTTCACTCTTTATCTAAATTCCCTGATCTAGACTATCTCACGGACTGTTTCATACCTGTCTCCAAACACTGTGACATGTCCTCTGTCCCTAGTTCTGGTATGGGTACCTTTTATTTACGCTTTTTCGTTTTACCGACAGACCCCTCCGGAATGTTTGTCGATACTTTTCTTCTCTTCACTTTTCGTTTCCTCTTTTCGTTTCTATATTCGTAGACTTACGTCTCAAGGTTTCTTATCGTTCTTTCGGAAGGAGTCGCTAGTTACGTTTCTTTATCTCCTTTTGTTGTCTTACCCTTTCTGATCGCTAGAGAAATTCTTTTAATCTCTATGATTCCCTTGTAAAGTCCGTTTCTACTCGAGCTATTTCTTGTCTTTACCATACCTGGATTGTCTTCGTCTTCTATAATTCTTCTCCACCGTTCTTATGTGTTTTCTTGACATGTTTTTTCTAGAAGTACTCGTTCTGTTAGTACTACCACACTAGTGAGTGGATCTCGGTCTGTAGGACCTTACACTTCAGTTCACCCGGAATCTTTCGTAGTGATACTTGTTTCGATCGCCTCCACTACCTTAAGGTCACCTCGATAAAGTTTAGGACTTTCTACTACGACACTTTCACGACGTGAGTTATACGGTCGTTTAAACCTTTTGAGACGTCACCGGTGTCCTGACCTTTCCAGTCAAAAGTAGGGTTAGGGATTCTTTCCGTTCCGGTTTCTTACGAGTTTGATGGCGTTTAACTTGAGTAGAGTGTGCGATCATTTCATTACGAGTTTTAAGAGGTTCGGTCCGAAGTCGTTATGCACTTGGCACTTGAAGGTCTACAAGGTCGACCAAAATCTTTTCCGTCTCCTTGGTCTCTAATTTAACGGTTGTAGACGACCTAGTAGCTTTTTCGTTCTCTCAAGGTCCTTTTGTAGATAAAGACGAAATAACTGATACGGTTTCGGAAACTGACACACCTAGTGTTATTTGACACCTTTTAAGACTTTCTCTACCCTTATGGTCTGGTGGACTGGACGGAGAACTCTGTGGATATATGTCCAGTCCTTCGTTGTCAATCTTGACCTGTACCTTGTTGTCTGACCAAGGTTTATCCTTTTCCTCATGCAGTTCCGAGATATAACAGTTGAACGAATGAATTGAAGATACGTCTCATGTAGTACTCTTTGCGACCCGACCTTCTTTGTGTTCGACCTTAGTTCTAACGACCCTCTTTATAGTTGTTAGAGTCTATACGTCTACTGTGGTGGGAATACCGTCTTCCACTTCTCCTTGAGTTTTCGGAGAACTACTTTCACTTTCTCCTCTCACTTTTTCAACCGAATTTCGAGTTGTAAGTCTTTCACCTCTAGTACCGTAGACCAGGGTAGTGAAGTACCCTTTATCTACCCCTTTGTCACCTTTGTGACAGTCTTAAATAAAACCCCCCGAGGTTTTAGTGACGTCTACTACCACTCACGTCGGTACTTTAGTTTTCTACGAATGAGGAACCTTCCTTTCAATACCGGTTGGATCTATCGTATAACTTTTCGTCTCTGTAATGAAACGGTTGATTCCAGGTAGATCAGTTCCGATACCAAAAAGGTCATCAGTACATATCTACACTCTCAATCTGACACTTCTTGCGACTCACGGTTTCTTAACTGCGAAAACTTGACACCACAACCTCTTCTGAGAACTCTCAGGGAACCTGACGTTCCTCTAGGTTGGTCAGGTAAGACTTCCTCTAGTCGGGACCCACAAGAAACCTTCCTCATTACGATTTCGACTTTGAGGTCATGAAACCGGTGGAGTACATTTCTCAACTGAGTGACCTTTTCTGAGACTACGACCCTCCCCAACCTCCGTCCTCCTCTTCCCCTACTGTCTCCTATTCTACCGACCTACCGTAGTGGTTGAACTACATGCCACTCAAACTCACTTGAGGCCCTCAACCACTACCTGTCCCTCCGGACCACAGACGCTAAGTACCCCAGCGTTCCTCGACCTGTGCTGACTCACTGACTTGACTTGACTTCCTCTGTTTTCTGGACATATATCTTTAGATACTGTCACTAGTTTCTTCAGTTTCTACTGGATTTGTCAATCTCTCTATATGGTACAAGAACCTAACCTTCTTAGTTATGATACTTTTACAGAAATGATGGGTTTCGTCAGATGTCTATGTTACGATAGGGATAGTTTAATGGTTACCGTAAAAAGAGTCTTGATCTCGTTTTTCAAAGTATTACCCATATCCTTGTGTTTTCTGGGATTTCTCGGTTTCGTTGGAACTCTTTCTTTTTACCTCGAACTCCTTAGTTGGAAGGACTAAAGTCTGATATGATGTTTCGAAGTCAGTAGTTCTTTCATACCGTAACCGTGCTTTTGTATTTATATTTGGTTACCTTGTTCTATCTTTCGGTTCTCTATTTGGGTATGTGGATACGTGTAGAATAGAAACTGTTTTCTCTGTTCTTATGTGTTACCTCTTATCTGTCAGAGAAGTTATTCACCACAACCCTTTTAACCTGTTGATGTACATTTTCTTATTTTAATCTTGTAAAGGGTTGTGGTGTGTGTGTTTATTTGAGTTTTCCCCAATTGCTGGATTTACATTCCAGTCTTTAATATTTTGAGAGTCTCTTTTCGTATCCGTTTTGTGAGACACTGTATTTAGTGTAGTCCTACGAGATACTGGGTGGAGAAGCTCATTGCCTTTATTTTTGTCTTTTATTTGTTTACCCTCGATTCCTTTAAATTTTCAAAAACGTGTCGTTTCCTTTGGTATTTGTTTTACTTTTTTTGTTGGAGTCTTACCCTCTTTTATTGACGTTTACTACGTTAACTGTTTCCTAATTAGAGGTTTTATATGTTCGTCGAGTACGTCGACTTATAGTCTTTTTGTTTGTTGGGTTACGCGTCTTCTGGATCTGTCCGTACAGAAGTTTCTTCTGTATGTCTATCGATTATTGGTGTACTTTTTTTACGAGTTGTGACGAATAATAGTCTCTTTAAGTTTAGTTTTGATGTTTCTCCCCAACGGAGTATGACCAGTCTTACCGGAAGTAGTTTTTTGGATGTTTGTCATTTACGACCTCTCCTACACCTCTTTTCCCTTCAGAAAACGCGACAACCACCCTTACATTTAACTATGTCGGTGATATGTCTTATATCTCTAAGTAATTTTTTTTTTAGTTTTGTTTGATCCTGACTTTATTGTATAGTGGGTCGTTAGGATGTGGACTCTTTTGGTGTTAAGATTTTCTGTATACATGGGACTACAAGTAATGTCGTGATAAATATTATCGGTCCTGGACCTTCCTTGAATCTACAGGTGGCTGTCTACTTACCTATTTCAGCAACGATATGTATGTATGTTACCTTATAATAAACAACAACAAATCAGTGATTCAACACAGGTTGAGAAAGCGCTGGGGTACCTGACATCGGGCGGTCTGAGGAGACAGGTAACCTAAAGGGTCCGTTCTTATCATTTAACATAACGGTAAAAAAGGGGGGAGGTCCCTGGGTCCCTAGTCAGGACACAGTAGACGTGACCGTCCGTCTAGGAAATGGCGACTCGGTGGTCCCTTCGGGGCACCTTATAATGAGTCGGTATTTTTTCTTGTTCAAACTTAGGTAAGATCACTTCATCTACTTGGGTCTCGGACAATATGTCTTACTTCATGCAGTCTTTCTCTTTTTGTTTATGACAAATAATTACGTATATATACCTTAGATCTTTTTACTATGACTACTTAGACAAACGTCCCGTCCTTCTCTCTGTCTGCTCTCTGTCTGAGCACCTGCGGTGTCCCCTTCCTCTCCCACCCTACTTGACTCTCTCAACGTAACTGTATATGTGACAGTGCACCTTTTATCTATTGATCGTCTTTCTACGACACATTGTGTCCCTCGGGTTGGCCACAAGGCACTGTTACATTTCCCCGCTTTGTCCTCCCCGTACCCTCCCTCCAAGTTCTCCCTTCCCTATATACATATGGATACGGACTAAACCTCTTCCTTTACCGTTGGGTGAGGTCATAAGAACGGATCTCTTAGGGTACCTGTCTCTTCGGACCACCCGATGTCAGGTACCTCAGCGTTTATCAACCTGTACTGACTCGTTGAAGTGTAAGAAAGAGAAGAAATTCAAGTAAAAATAAACCTTTTCTGTCAGTACAAAAAGTTGAACTCATCCCGTGGGGTGGGGTCATGAGAACGGACCTTTTAGGTTACCTACCTCCTCGGACTACTCCAGCGCTTCTCATCCTGTGCTGACTCGCTGAAGTGAAAGTGAAAAGTGAACGTACGGAACCTCTTCCTTTACCGTTGGGTGAGGTCATAAGAACGGACCTCTTAGGGTCCCTACCCCCTCGGGTCACGCGACGGTAGATACCCCAGCGTGTCTCAGCCTGTGCTGACTTCACTGAATCGTCGTCATCGTCGTACGGACTAAATACGACTACATGTCGTCTTTCGTTGTTGTAACATTTCGTTAATAGGAGGTGATTCCCTTTTTTTTCTCAAGCAACTCTATGTGTCTTGTTCTTCCAGTCAAAAGACGTTGGGCCTACCTAAAGTCTCAGCAAAATTAATGAGAAAGAGGTGTCTTCTTATAGTAAACATACACTAATACGAATGAAAGGGATGAACAAGATACAAACCCCCCTCTCTGTTAGTTGTTTGTAAATAATTCTTGTACGGTGTTCGTTTCAAACATCTACCTATGTTTACACACTTTTGTATAAGAGTTGGTGGAACCCTTCATGGATGGGTAGGTGAGTAATATTTCGAAGAAACTTTGAAACCATCCGTCTTATTACCGGAATTTCTACAGAAACAGAATAAGGGGTCTTGGACACTATACATCCTATATGTCGTTTCCTATTAATTCTAACGTCTACCTTAATTCAAAAGATTAATCGACTGGAACTTTACCCTTCTAATAGGACCTAAAATACCTACCAAGATTAATTTAGTGTTCTCGGGAATATTTACCTTCTCCCTTCGTATTTTCCCTTTCGGTCTCTCTGTCGTCGTACTCTTTATGAACCAGGTTTCAACGACCGAAACTTCTACCTTCCTACCTACATACGTA
The DNA here is from genome assembly GCA_006410555.1 of Capra ibex. NCBI lineage: Eukaryota > Metazoa > Chordata > Mammalia > Artiodactyla > Bovidae > Capra > Capra ibex. The sequence continues at coordinate 10,274,756 of SJYO01038983.1, read as the reverse complement.
CGGTTCCTGACGCTCGATGGAACCCTTTGATCTTTTTCCGTTCTTTTATCTAAGAGAGACCTCGGAGGTCTTCCTTGCGTCAGAACGACTCTAGAATTACAATCGGCCGGCGGTTCAGTGAAGTCAGCACAGGCTGAGACACGTTGGGGTATCTACCGTCGGGTGGTCCGAGACGACAGGGACCCTAAGAGGTCCCTTCTTGTGACCTCACCCGACGGTAAAGGAAGAGGTTACGTACTTTCACTTTTCACTTTCACTTCAGCGAGTCAGTACAGGCTGAGAATCGCTGGGGTGCCTGACGTCGGGTGGTCCGAGGAGGTAGGGACCCTAAGAGGTCCGTTCTTGTGACCTCACCCCACGGTCACGGAAGGATGACTCTGGGTCAAACCTGAAGACTGGAGGTCTTGAGTTCTATTATTTAACTATAACAAAAATCATTTTTGTTTGTTTTGGTGTAAGGAGAGAACTATGGGAGAATCGTATGCGGGAGATAATATCGTGGATAAGATACCCTGACATTAACAAAAGGAAGACAACACCGGAGAAGTTACTCTTACTTAAGGAAAATATAGATAAACAGAAACATAAAGCTTACGTTTCGGGTCTCTGACAGTGTCCAAGTGATTCATAAGGACCTTCATAATCTTATTTATTTAAATATTATTAAATTTATTAAAAATAGCAGAAGAAAATTTTAGTTCTCAATTATAAAAGGTCCACGTAACGATCCGTGGTCCCTTTTCCTTTACTAACTTGGTGTCAAGGGTTTGAGTTCTTCAAGTCACGTCAACTACTCTGTCTGTTCCTTTAGTTTATTATTATTATTACTATCTTGTCCGATACAAGACATTGAAATTTTCCTTCCTCTTCCCCGGGGGTGGGTCCGTCTCCCGTAGTCACTCCCTAAAGACCAACCTGGTGTCTTCTACGTGACGGACCTGAATGATCGTCAATGGATCCACTTCTCTAGACACTCACCCTCGGCCGTAACACTACCTGTCACCCATGATGTAGACGAACAAATCTCCCGTCCGAAAATTCTTACCCTCTTCGTCGTCTTTTTGGGATATCCACTTCCCGTGTCACAAAAAGGGATCCTTGATATCTTTCTTGACCAAACTTACTTTCCGTCCACTACCGTTCTCCGTCTGTTTTGGTCTACGCATAAAATCTTGTATATGGTTATGTACACGATACTACTCTTCTTACCTAACTTCGACGTGTCTCGACCACCGTCTATCGTCCGCCATTCACCAAGTCTACCCGTTGGTAAGTCGACACAGACTGAGAAACACTGGGTACCTGACATCGGGTGGTCCGAGGAGACTGGTACCTTAAGAGGTCTCTCTTGAGGTCCGATGGATGACCTCACCTATCGACAAGGGAAGAGGTCCCCTAGAAAGGTTGGGTCCTTAGCTTGGTCCCAGAAGACGTGACGTCCGTCTAAGAAATGGTCTACTCGATGGTTCCTTCGGGGGATCGGTTTAGATGTAACCTATATTATACCTTTCTGACGTCTCCTTAATCGAATTGATTTCTATATAACTGACCGTCGTGTGTATCTCTAGTTGTATTCCACTTAGTCATCGTCCTTAGGTCCTTTTTCAGAGCCACAGTATTAGTGTCTTCATGATTCGAATGAGACACCGTCCGTGAAAAGAGTATATTTGAGTTAGGAGTATTTCTGTGACACTCTACCTATGAAAATAATAAGGGTCTAATACCTACTCCGTATCTCTCTGACGTGTCCATGGTCTTCACTTTAAACTTGGGTTCGTGTCGAGGGTTTATGATATTGTATGATAATTACCAGTAATTCCGTCCTCTCTTTTGGTCTCTGCTACTAGCCTTTCCATTTCTGCTACGCACACGAAAAACTACACTGGATCCCGTAAACTGCCTCTTCCGTCACTGTTGGATGAGGTCATGAGAACGGACGTTTTAGGGAACCTGCCTCCTCGGACCCTCCGACGTCAGGTACCCCAGCGCTTCTCAGCCTGAGTTGACTTCACTGAACCTTAGGTGCCTTTCAGACCAACGCTTATATCTCCACCCTCTGTATTCGTGCATTGACCCTTGGTTTAGACATCTACACCTACGGGAGACGATCTCTCCCACACGTCTCCACCTTCTCTTCTGTAGTGACTCATTTGACCCGTTTTCCCTACTCCTCCTCTACACACTCCTCTGCCTCTGCTCTTCCAGTCTCTACGTTCCTCTTAGTACCGGATCTTCACCCCAATACCTTCAATTTTTTTTTTGGTTACGAAAGTCTTCCTCGTTCATTGTCCCAAAACTACTCCTGATTCTTTTACGGTGACTTAAATCTTTGTTTCTTAGAACCACTGGAACCACTTTTGTTAAAGTTACCTCTCGATTCCCACCGAGACTTCCCACTTATCCTGTTTTCCTTCACTCTCTCACATCTGTTAAAAAGATCAACCCTTCCTCTCAAAATTTCTAATAAAAGTACGTTACCCTACCACCAACACCAAATTACCTTCATTCATCTTAACCTAAATTTCCAGTCGAAACGGTCGATAATCAAAGTAGTCATTTCATTCCTATTTATATAGATGATATATCTAAATAACACTCCTAATCACTAATACAAACATCTTGTGTTGTTTTTCAACTATAAACCATTTACTTTTGACTGGACGGAGAACTCTTTAGATATACGTCCAGTCCTTCGTTGTCAATCTTGACCTGTACCTTGTTGTCTGACCAAGGTTTATCCTTTTCCTCATGCATTCCGACGTATAACAGTGGGACGAATAAATTGAAGATACGTCTCATGTAGTACTCTTTGTGACCCGACCTTCTTTGTGTTCGACCTTAGTTCTAACAGCCCTCTTTATAGTTATTAGAGTCTATACGTCTACTGTGGTGGGAATACCGTCTTTCACTTCTCCTTGAGTTTTCGGAGAACTACTTTCATTTTCTCCTCTCACTTTTTCAACCGAATTTCGAGTTGTAAGTCTTTTACTTCTAGTACCGTAGACCAAGGTAGTGAAGTACCGTTTATCTACCCCTTTGTCACCGACTGAAATAAAAAAACTCGAGGTTTTAGTGACGTCTACCACTAACATCGGTACTTTAATTTTCTGTGAATGAGGAACCTTCCTTTCAATACTGGTTGGATCTATCGTATAACTTTTCGTCTCTTTAATGAAACGGTTGTTTTCGGGTAGATCAGTTCCGATACCAAAAAGGACACCAGTACATACCTACACTCTCAATCTGACACTTCTTCCGTCTCACGGTTTCTTAACTACGAAAACTTGACACCACAACCTCTTTTGAGAACTCTCAGAGAACCTGACGTTCTAGATTGATCAGGTAAGATTTCTAATCAGGACGCACAAGAGACCTTCCTCATTACCATTTCGACTTTGAGGTCATGAAACCGGTGGAGTTCACTTCTCAACTGAGTAACCTTTTCCGAGACTACGACCCTCCCTAACCCCCGTCCTCCTCTTCCCCTGCTGTCTCCTACTCTACCGACCTACCGTAGGGACTGAACTACCTGAGTTCAGACTCACTTGAGGCCCTCTACCACTACCTGTCCCTCCGGACCGCACGACGTTATGTACCCCAGCGTTTCTCAACTTGTACTGACNCTTAACTGCGAAAACTTGACACCACAACCTCTTTTGAGAACTCTCAGAGAACCTGACGTTCTAGATTGATCAGGTAAGATTTCTAATCAGGACCCACAAGAGACCTTCCTCATTACCATTTCGACTTTGAGGTCATGAAACCGGTGGAGTTCACTTCTCAACTGAGTAACCTTTTCCGAGACTACGACCCTCCCTAACCCCCGTCCTCCTCTTCCCCTGCTGTCTCCTACTCTACCGACCTACCGTAGGGACTGAACTACCTGAGTTCAGACTCACTTGAGGCCCTCTACCACTACCTGTCCCTCCGGACCGCACGACGTTATGTACCCCAGCGTTTCTCAACTTGTACTGACTCCCTGACTTCACTTGATTATAATAATTTTTATACTTTTCAGACTTCTGGAGATTTAGGAGACTTATTAATGGATAAACTTTTTAGACAACCTCTTATCTTTTCCGTAGATTTGAAAATCGACCCAAAATTTTTAATAAAAATAGACTTATAGACTACAGTATTCCTGTATTAGAATCAACACAACGATGCTATACCCAATTGAAAATTTACCTTTTTGAATTGTCGTAACAACTCAATATTAAGTATATGATATTTGAATGGGTAAATTTCATGTGGTTACTTACCGAAAATCATATAATTGTCTCAACACGTTAGTTGTGATTTTCAGATTAAAATTTTCCAAAAATATTGAGGGGTTTCCTTAGGGTATGTGTAGTAGTTAATGAAAGTCAAGGGCAGTAGAGGGACAGGTCAGGAAACAACAACAACGAGTCAACGACTCAGTAGAGACTGAGAAACGTTGGGGTACCTGACGTCGTGTGGTCCGAGGACGCAGGAGGTGACAGAGAACGTCAAACGAGTTTAAGTACCGGTAACTCAGCCACTACGATAATAGATAGGTGGGATAGGAGACGACGGAAGAAGAGGATGTTGGGAGTTATAAAGGGTCGTAGTTCCAGAAAGGGTTACTCAACCGAGAAACGTTGTCCACCCTTTTCATAACCTTGAAGTCGTAGTCAGGAAGGTTACTTATAAATCCCAACTAAAGGAAGTCCTAGCTGACCAAACTAGAGGAACGTCAATTTCCTGAGAGTTCCCAGTGGAGATCGTGGGGTACTTGACAAGTGCCCCAAGAACTTCGTTCATATGACCTCATCCAACGGTAAAGGAGGAGGTCACCTGGTGCAAAACAATCTTGAGAAGTGATATTGGACCAGTAGAACTCACCGGGACGTACCGTACCGAGTGTCTAAGTAACTCAATACGTTCGGGGAAGTGGTAGGGATCCGTTAGTTATTGAATGAAAAAATGAGATATCTAACGGATAACGCCTGTGAAGTATATTTTCCTTAGTATGTTATATACCAGGAAATACTAACCGAAAAAAGTAAGTCCAAAAAATGTTCCAAGAATGTTTGATAACGTACAGAATCATGAATCGAGGAAAACGAGCGACTTATTATAATGTAACATACCTATATTTTAGTGACGTCTACCAATGACATCAGTACTTTAGTTTTGTGTTAACGAGAAACCTTCTTTTCGATAATGGTCGGATCTGTCGTATAATTTTTCGTCTCCGTAGTGAAACGGTTGTTTACATGTAAATCAGTTTCCATTCCAAAAAGGTCATAAGTACATACCTACACTCTCATCCTGGTATCTCTTCGGACTCGTGACTTCTTGACTACGAAAGATTAACACCACAATCATTTTTGAGAACTCTCAGAGAACCTATCGTTCCTCTTAGTTTGGTCAGTTAGGATTTACTTTAGATGGGGTCTATAAGTGACCTTTCTGACCACGACTTCGAGGTTATGACACCGGTGGACTACGTTTCTCGGTTGAGTAACCTTTTCTGGGACTATGACCCTTTCTAACTCCCGTCCTCCTCTTCCCCCACTACCTCTTACTCTAACAACCTACCGTAATAACTGAGTTACCTGTACTCAATCTCTTTTGAGGTCCTCTGTCAGTTCCTGTTCCTTCAGACCACACGACGTCAGGTACCACAACGTTTCTCGACCTGTACTGACTCACTGACTTGTTGTTGTTGTACCTATATGGTGTACCAGAAATAGGTAAGTGGTCAACTACCTATAAACCTAATAAAGGTCGAAAACAGATTATGCTGATTACGATGAAACCTGTAAACATATATTCAAAACACATCTCTATACAAAAGTAATGAGAACACAAATACGACTCGTCACTTTAACGACTCAGATTTACCCCCTAAGAATTTAAATAAAAAATCATAATTATTGTTTTGTATTGGACGAAAAATATTTGTTAATTAAAGTACTTGTCCCTAGTTCTGGTAGGGGTTCTTTTTCTTTACGTTTTTTCGTTTTACCGACAGACTCCTCCGGAATGTTTATGGACACTTTTCTTCTCTTCACTTTTCCTTTCCTCTTTTCCTTTCTATACGGGTAAACTTACGTCTCAAGGTTTCTTATCGTTCTTCTCTATTCTTTCGGAAGGAGTCGCTAGTTACGTTTCTTTATCTCCTTTTGTTGTCTTACCCTTTCTGATCTCTAGAGAAGTTCTTTTAATCTCTATGGTTCCCTTGTAAAGTACGTTTCTACCCGAGTTATTTCCTGTCTTTACCATACCTGGATTGTCTTCGTCTTCTATAAGTCTTCTCCACCGTTCTTATGTGTCTTTTTAACATGTTTTTTCTAGAAGTACTGGTTCTATTAATGCTACTACACTAGTGAGTGGATCTCGGTCTGTAGGACCTTACACTTCAGTTCACCCGGAATCTTTCGTAGTGATACTTGTTTCGATCACCTCCACTACCTTAAGGTCACCTCGATAAAGTTTAGGACTTTCTACTACGACACTTTCACGACGTGAGTTATACGGTCGTTTACACCTTTTGAGTCGTCACCGGTGTCTTGACCTTTTCCGGTCAAAAGTAAGGTTAGGGTTTCTTTCCATTACGGTTTCTTACGAGTTTGATGGTGTTTAACGTGAGTAGAGTGTGTGATCATTTCATTACGAGTTTTATGAGGTTCGGTCCGAAGTCGTTATGCACTTGGCACTTGAAGGTCTACAAGGTCGACCAAAATCTTTTCCGTCTCCTTGGTCTCTAGTTTAACAGTTGTAGGAGACCTAGTAGCTTTTTCGTTCTCTCAAGGTCCTTTTGTAGATAAAGACGAAATAACTGATACGGTTTCGGAAACTGACACACCTAGTGTTATTCGACACCTTTTAAGACTCTCTTTACCCGTATGGTCTGGTGGACTGGACGAAGAACTCTTTAGACATACGTCCAGTCCTTCGTTGTCAATCTTGACCTGTACCTTGTTGTCTGACCAAGGTTTATCCTTTTCCTCATGCAGTTCCGACATATAGCAGTGGGACGAATAAATTGAAGATACGTCTCATGTAGTACTCTTTGCGACCTGACCTTCTTTGTGTTCGACCTTAGTTCTAACGGCCCTCTTTATAGTTATTGGAGTCTATAAGTCTACTGTGGTGGGAATACCGTCTTTCACTTCTTATTGATTTCTCGGAGCACTACTTTCACTTTCTCCTCTCACTTTTACAACCGAATTTCGAGCTGTAAGTCTTTTGTTTCTAGTACCGTAGACCAGAGTAGTCAAGTCATGTCAGCGAGTCAGTACAGGCTGAGAAACGCTGGGGTACTTAGCGTCTGTGGTCCGGAGGGATAGATAGTGGTTGAGGGCCTCAAGTGAGTCTGAGTACAGGTCGTTCAGTCACTACGGTAGGTCGGTAGAGTAGGAGACAGCAGGGGAAGAGGAGGACGGGGGTCAGGGAGGGTCGTAGTCACAGAAAAGGTTACTCAGTTGAGAAGCGTACTCCACCGGTTTCATGACCTCAAAGTCGAAATCGTAGTAAGGAAGGTTTCTTTGGGGTCCCGACTAAAGGAAGTCTTACCTGACCAACCTAGAGGGACGTCAGGTTCCCTGAGAGTTCTCAGAAGAGGTTGTGATGTCAAGTTTTCGTAGTTAAGAAACCGTGAGTCGGAAGAAGTGTCCGGTTGAGAGTGTAGGCATGTACTGGTGTCCTTTTTGGTATCGGAACTGATCTGCCTGGAATCAGCCGTTTCATTACAGAGACGAAAACTTATATGATAGATCCAACCAGTATTGAAAAGAAGGTTCCTCATTCGTCTAATGGTAGACGTCACTAAAACCTCGGGTTTTTATATTTCAGACTGTGACAAAGGTGACAAAGGGGTAGATAAAGAGTACCTCACTACCCTGGTCTACGATACTAGAAGCAAAAGACTTACAACTCGAAATTCGGTTGAAAAAGTGAGAGGAGAAAGTGAAAGTAGTGCTCCGAGAAATCAATAAGAAGTGAAAGACGGTATTCCCACCACAGTAGACGTATAGACTCCAATAACTATAAAGAGGGCCGTTAGAACTAAGGTCGAACACANGTACTACATGAGACGTATCTTCAATTTATTCGTCCCACTGTTATATGTCGGGACTACATGAAGAAAAGGATAAACCTTGGTCAGACAACAAGGTACAAGTCAAGATTGACAAACAGGGTAATGAAGTGCCGTTTATCTACACCTTTGTCACCTTTGTCACAGACTGAAATAAAAAACCCCGAGGTTTTAGTGACGACTACCACTAACGTCGATACTTTAATTTTCTGCGAATGAGGAACCTTCCTTTCAATACTAGTTGGATCTGTCGTATAATTTTTCATCTCTATAATGAAACGGTTGTTTCCAGGCAGATCAGTTCCGACACCAAAAAGAGCATCAGTATATACCTACACTCTCAACCTGATATTTCTCCGGCTCACGTCTTCTTAAATACGAAAACTTGACACCACAACCTCTTCTGAGAACTCTCAGGGAACCTGACGTTCCTCTAGGTTGGTCAGGTAGGATTCCCTTTAAGCAGGAGCCACAAGTGACCTTACTGACTACAATTTCGTCTTTGAGGTGATAAAACCGGTGGACTACGTTTCTCGACTGAGTAATCTCTTCTGGGACTACGACCCTTCCCAATTTCGACCCTCCTCTTCCCCTGCTGTCTCCTACTCTTCCAATCTACCGTAGTGGTGAGTTACCTGTACATAAACCCATTTGAGGCCCTCAACCACTAACTGTGCCTCTGGACCGCACGACGCTAAGTACCCAAACGTTTCTCGGTCTGTGCTGACTCGCTGACTTGACTTGACTTAAAATTTTTAACATTTTTCAATTTTTATTGTTAAAGAAAGACGTAAGTTTAGTATGAGAACGCTCCATTTGTGACAATGGGACTTCCTTGCAAAGAAAGAGGAAGGTACAAACCAGATACTATACATTGGAAGGAATCACACTTTGTAGGATTTTCTAACACAAATCAATTTTAATGATTGACCGTACCCTCTTTTTCGCAACCGTGGACTGTAGACATTGGACTCAGGAAAAAGACGGTGTTTAATGAGCATGCTGACACACTACAGCCACTTCAGAGAATTAAAACGAACTAAATAAAAGAGTTAATTTTTTTTTACAACCCTGCGTTAGAAGAGATTAGGAACGACTAGTTCGTAAAATATTAATTTACTATAAATCCCGAGAGTTCTATATGGTAAGCGAAATGGGAATAAACGTTGTGTATAAAGGAACGTAAAGAAAAAGAAATATCAACCTTGATATTTCTTTAAAAAGAAGTATCTTCCTTACAATCTCTTTCCCTTGCCGTTAATGGAAGTGGAACGGTCTGTGACTGTAAATGAATCGTACGACTCGTTTGGACGTCTCACTGACCACGACTTTTATTTCAGGAAAACGTACAGAATTAGACAGGGAAAAGTTAGAAGATTCAAACAACTTAGCTAAAAACAAAAGAATGGGAAGTGCCTCAGTTAGTCTCAAAGACTCTCCAAACGAACGAGACCTGGAACTAGGGTGGAAACTTTTGGATCGTCGCGTGTAAGGTTCCTGGGTTAGGAGTTTGGGAGGTTCTGTGTGCGCTCCTCAGGTGTGTACTATGCTAAAGGGGTCTGGTAGACGACAACTGTACACATCTGATGTTTATTTTGGCTGAAATTGTTTGTCGTCCGTAATGGACAGTGTTACGTGGTATCCATCCTACCTCTTTTAGACAAAGACACCGGATTAAGTCTTTAGAGTCCTTTTCACAATACGGAGTAAGAGGGTTCTCTCATTCCCACTTGACGTTGGGTCTCGATTCCTAAGGAGAGGGAGTGGTTCAGAAGGTACGTGACGGAGGTCGTCCCTCTTCTCGAGGGTGATTTGCGGTCGAAGAAAACTTGACACTCAGTGACACAGTTCCCTTATGGAGGGTAGACAGTGAGATATGTCTTGTAGTGACAGACGAGTGCACAGTATACCTGTTGTGTATCGTAACGAGGATGGGTATCTTTCCACTGTCCCTTTGTGAGGCAAAAGTAAATGTGTCACAATAATGAGTACCTTTTGTCCGTCTAACCGAACAAGACAAGAAGTCCAGGTGATAAGGGGACCCATAATACCCTACCTTTACGTGCTTCTTGATGTCTAACGACCGGTTGAGAGAGTCGTCGACTGAAGCTTGGATCGTACTTTTTTCCTCCCCAGATTCCAAACTCAGTTAAACTCACCCGTCTACACCTCAATCTTTCTCGGGCTGAGAACTTATATACACCTAAAAGTGAACGACTGGATTCCCTTTGCCTCGAAGGGACCATCGAGTCACCATTTCTTAGGAGAACGGTTACGTCCCCTACACCCAAACTAGGGTTCAAGCACTTCTAGGGGACTTCCTCCTTTACCGTTAGGTGAGGTCCTAAGAACGGACCCTTTTGGGTACCTGTCTCCTCGGACCGCCCGATATCAGGTGTCCCAACGTTTTCTCAGTCTGTACTGACTCGTACGCGTGTGTGTACTGAATTCCTTCGTCTACCCCGGCGTCCTATGAAGTACACTCTCCAGAGTAACTCCCCATGTCGCTCTTGTACCCTATGTCATTCCCCGGAAAATCTTTCTTCCCTCCCTTCTTTGGTTGTCAGAGACAGGTCTCCTCCTGAGTCCTTTCCGTTGAGAGGAACAGACACTAAACATCTCCAGACACTGGTCTCTAAAGATCCTTGAGAACTGGTTGACCTCCAAACGTCGACGAACTCCGTAGTGACCTTTCTGGAGGTTGGTGAGGGAGGACTGAAGGGTGTTAGTAATAGGGGTAAAGAAGACGACATTAAAGTAAATTGAAACCGTAAGATTTTTCATCTAGCAGAAGGCTCTTTCAAAAACTACGAAACCTTTTACTTTTACGGTTTCGACGGGTTGGTTCTTTTCGGACAGAAGAAACGAAGAAACGATCTTTTCTCAGCTCTAATCTCCCGACGAAAGTGCCCAGTGTTTCTAGGGTCTCCTTTTCCGTGGTTGTACTTTTAGTCCTGCTCCTCAGACCGACCCTGGCTTTGTCTCGACGAGACCTCTCTCGTTCTCTTTGTCCCTACCGTTCAGGGGGTGGACTCGTTTTTTCGGGGTCGACTGGTTCTCAGGGTGTATCATGGATAGTTTTGTGCCTCCGCACCCAGAGTCCCGACACTTACGTTCGGTGGGACAACCCTCGGGACCAGGTCCCGTCCTTCCTTTCCGAAGAGTAGAACGGGGACGGTCTGTGGCGGGTCGAGGACCTTCCGACCGCGTACGTACCTCGCGGTCCCACCTGTCGTCACCTTTTTCTCTACCTCCAGACTTTACTGTAGTAAGATTCCCGACCCTGTCCCTGTTCCCCTCCTCTGTTTCACTAGACAGAATTCACTCCGCACAGGAGACCCCTTTATTACCCTTTATTCTCACACCTGCACCAACAAGTCCTGTTACGTACTCGGTGGTTTGGGGGCGTTTCTTCTTTCCCTCCCAGAGTCTTAGGGTCGTGAATACGACCACCTGACCAGAGGACGACCAGACCAGTCTCTGAAGACAAAAATGAATGTCACGGAAAGGAACTTTGGTCCTTTTCGACTTCCAAAGGGATGTTCCTTGCATCACGATCGTTCTGTCATTCTGAAATAGATCGTCGAACTGTACCCTCTTACATCTCTCGACCTTCCTTTAGACCCGATAATGAGCTGGAAGGCTAAAGTATACTTTTGTCAGACTCCGAAGGGATCCCCAAGTCATCATTCCATAGACGCACGGTTACGTCCCCTGTGTCCAAGTTAAGGATTAAGCCCTGCTAGTCTGTGTGGTGTGTCGTCGCTTCGGGCACTCGGTGTTGACGACTCCGACAAGAGATCTCGGACTCTCGGCGTTAATGACTCGGGTGTCCGACGTTCATGACGTATATGGGCATACGGGGTCCCGTACGTGATTCGTCCTTCCCTTCGGTAGCGTTATTCTACGGGTACGTGGTGTTTACCTCTCATCGGGGGTGAATGACGTTGCTCCCCGAAGGGACCGCCGAGTCTACCATTTCTTAGACGGACGTTACGTCCTCTGGGTCCAAGTCAGGGACCCAGCCCTTCTAGGGGACCTCTCCCTTTACCGTTGGGTGAGGTCATGAGAACGGACCTCTTAAGGTTCCTGTCTCCTCGGACCACCCGATGTCAGGTGTCCCGGTGTTTCTCAACCCTGTGTTGTCACACTGATGGTGATGTGAAGTGACGTTGATTTCTTTTAGACACACATCGTTGTTCCCGAGTCGTATCGGTTTTTATTTATTTGTTGTTAATTTTTTTCTTTATTACGGATCTTTGGTTACTTATGTTTGGATATTGACATTATAGATCCCCTTTATGTCCTACCTAAGTCTTATTTATTCCAACTTTCGATTCACTTTAAGTACATATAAACTTTTTATGTTAGGTATTATTCAACGATCTGAAAAAAAAAGGGTATATTGGTTACAGACGGTTAATATAGGTGTTTTAATTGGGAGACCCGGGTCGCCAGGGATTTCGAGAACTCTCGTCCCAGACTGGTAAAGACCTAACACATAGGGGTCTTCAGGGGTGGTATATTGTCCGTAAATTATGTATAAACACCCGACTCACTGTCAAGGGAGTTGACCTCGTGTATTTCAGACTGATCTAATGAAGTTCCAATAGAAAGTAGAGATTTGAACATAATCGGAGACTTGAACAGTTCTGATATTCCGAACTGTCTTGTTATCGGAGTATTACTACTGTCTCCGTATTCATTCCTTCGTCTTGTAGTCTTATTTAAACTCTCCCTACTTGTATTGTCTCTCTTTATGCTAAAGGTAGGGACCGGAGTCAGACCCGGTCAGCAGACAATCCGTCCCACAAGTATTCTTGCGAACCGGTTCCCTTACTCGATCCCGACTTTAGACTTGACTTAGGGTAGATGTACAGTGTGACCCCTGGGACCGTGTAAAACAGGAAGTAGGACTTCCCCTCTCTAAAATTTTAAATCTGTTTCCGAGACCGACCCAATCGACTCGGGTCATATACGCGGTGGGGGTGGAACGAATTTCGGTTGGTGTGTTGAAGAGAAGTGAGAGATTACATAAGTAAAAGAGACCTTATCTCACTAGAATCCAATATCGTAAGTCAAACCTTGTATGTAGAGACGACTGAAACTTTTAGGACAAGTTCCCTAGGAAATTTGAAGTATACTCGAATTCCAGAAGTCTTGACTTAATTTCTCACCCTTACCTTCTAAATGAAAAAGACAACACTCTCCATTTAAAACCAGGAAATTACTTTTGCTTTAAGATGAAAGACTTTATGAATCTGGAGACATATTTATATTCGTCGGAACGTGTCGGGAAGGACGGTGTGACGGTTGGGATTGTAAGTAGAGAGAAATGTTAAGTGACCCGAGTGGTAGTCCGATACTTACTTTTACCAGAACATATTATCAGGGAATAATTTTTAAGTAAGGGTGGAGTCGGACTCGATAGATAAATCCCCCAGTATGATACAGTAAACCCCGAAAGGTCCACCGCGTCACCATTTCTTGGATGGACGGTCACGTCTTCTGTATTCTCTGTGTCCAAACTAGGGACCCAGTCCTTCTCGAGGACCTCATCCTTTACCGTTGGGCGAGGTCTTAAGAACGGAGCTCTTATGGTACCTGTCTCTTCCGACCGCCCGACATCAGGTACTCCAGCGTTTCTCAGTCTGTGCTGATTCGTTGACTCGTGTGTGATACAGTAAATTATGTGTGTATATTCATCGATTGTAATTGTCCCGTGAAGTATAAATAGTCCGTGACGAGAGACGTCAAATGTATATTGAAGTAATTTAGAGATGGCGTTGGGTACTTTACCTATGGTGTCAATAGTGATAATATTCTAAGTCCTATGTCTTCAAGTCTCATCAACAGTCGACGAGTTCAAATGTATTAAGCCGTCACCACCTCCGTCGGTTGTGAAAATAAGATCTCATATCTGAGAATTGGTATATAAATAATAGATAGATAACTTTAGACTGATACCAATTTACTACGTATGAAAAGGGGGAGTCTTAAATTATGAACTCACAATGGAGACTACTCTTATTGTAAGTTATTTATAAATAACTCGTGTACACTTTCCTGGCTAAGACCATGGTCCTACGGTCTAAGTTTAGGATTGGATTAGGAGTCACTGGAATCTATCCAGTGAATTAGAGAGGTCGGAAGTCAAAGAAGCGAACGTTTTACCCCTCTCACTATTTTTCGTTCATGGAAGAACCTGACGTCACCTTTAGTTCCTCGATTAGACATAGTTCACGTCGGACCGTCGGTCATTCTAATACATGTACTGTCACTGACTAAAGAAGAGGAAGTAGTGATAGTAGTAGTCATATTGATAATCCCGATGTGCAGTCCTGTCCTTTAGGTTGTCATTTATTGTGTTGTTTTTGGAACGAGATTACTTTAATTGTAAGATTCAGGACCATATGAGGCAAAATTGTTAGAGTAGGGTAACAAAGGTAAACAATTTCTACATAGTCTCGAAAAGACGTTTTAATCTTATTAGTATGGATGGGGTCTCTAACAGTACTCCTATTTTACTCAATCATGGATATTTTCAAACCTTGTCGCGGTGCATGTATTTTCGTGAGTTACGTGTAATCACCAAATTTAAACATAGGCACGACACCCACAATACCAAGCTACAGTGACAGAACTAAGAAAGACTCAAGGACATTAAACAACGATATCACTAAAAGGTATCGTAAAAGAGTGTCGATGAAACGGAGGCGTTTCTTGACGAAAACTTTAATTCGCATAGAAAGTCAAAGAATACCGAAGGTTATTGTGTCACCAAATGATTTCAGTTTTGTTTCTAACGAGGGGTTTGTTTTTTTTGTATGATTTTAACTCCCTTTTATAAGTATTGTCGAGTCCATCCATTTATTAGACCGAAAAATTTTTGTAGATCGGTTAATTTAAATCTAACAACGTAGTGTCTCTCAATAAACTTACAGAGTTCTGTCCTTAAAACCTTATTCTGGTTTGACTCAAGTAAAGGTTCGAGGGGACTCTGAGGGAGAGACCTGGACGGTCCCAATAACGTTTCTCATTTACTCTGAAATCCTTGTTTCACTCATCGGACGGAAGAAGGGAGGAAGTGTGATACACTACGTTAACATTTACACGGGGGGTTTAAGAACTTAAGAATCACTTTCTTGTAGAGGACCTAGAGATTCTTCTACTTTCACTTCCCGTTGTATTTACCATAAAAAAAATTCCCAGACATATGTACATACCCGACCCCTACATCGAGTCACTATCTCGCGTACGAAACGTACATACTTACAGCTTTTAAGACTTTCTCTACCCTTATGGTCTAGTGGACTGGACGAAGAACTCTTTAGACATACGTCCAGTCCTTCGTGGTCAATCTTGACCTGTACCTTGTTGTCTGACCAAGGTTTATCCTTTTCCTCATGCAGTTCCGACATATAACAGTGGGACGAATAAATTGAAGATACGTCTCATGTAGTACTCTTTGCGACCTGACCTTCTTTACGTTCGACCTTAGTTCTAAAGGCCCTCTTTATAGTTTTTGGAATCTATACGTCTACTGTGGTGGGAATACCGTCTTTCACTTCTCCTTGATTTTTCGGAGAACTACTTTCACTTTCTCCTCTCACTGTTTCAACCAAATTTGGAGTTGTAAGTCTTTTGTTTCTAGTACCGTAGGCCAGGGTAGTGAAGTACCCTTTATCTACCCCTTTGTCACCTTTGTCACAGTCTGAAATAAAACCCCCCGAGGTTTTAGTGACGTCTACCACTGACGTCGGAACTTTAATTTTCTGCGAATGAGGAACCTTCTTTTCAATACTGGTTGGATCTATCGTATAAGTTTTCGTCTCTGTAATGAAACGACTGATTCCAGGCAGATCAGTTCCAATACCAAAAAAGGTCATCAGTACATACCTACACTCTCAACCTGACACTTCTTCCGACTCGCGGCTTCTTAACTACGAAAACTTGACACCACAACCTCTTCTGAGAACTCTCAGGGAACTTGACGTTCCTCTAGGTTGGTCAGGTAAGACTTCCTCTAGTTGGGACCCCAAAGAAACCTTCCTTACTACGATTTCGACTTCGAGGTCATGAAACCGGTAGAGTACGGTTCTCAACTGAGTAACCTTTTCTGAGACTACAACCCTCCCTAACCCCCGTCCTCCTCTTCCCCTGCTGTCTCCTACTCTACCGACCTACCGTAGTGACTGAGCTACCTGCACTCAGACTCACTTGAGGCCCTCTACCACTACCTGTCCCTCCGGACCGCACGACGCTAAGTACCCCAGCGTTTCTCAGCCTGTGCTGACTCGCTGACTTGACTTGACTATATGTACATACCCGAAGGGGTCACTGAATCACCATTTCTTAGGCGGACGTCACGTCCTCTGGACCCAAACTAGAGACCCAGTCCTTCTAGGGGACCTCCTCCCGTGTCGTTGGGTGAGGTCATAAGAACAGACCTCTTAGAGTATCTGTCTCTACGGACCACAACGTTCCTTAGGAACCCCAGTGTTTCTCGACCTGTGTTGACTTCACTGACTCATACGTGCGTACTTATATGTCCATGTGTGACGATATAAATTTTGTCTATTGGTCGTTCCGGGGGGATGACATGTCGTTTCCCTTGAGACGAGTCACAATACACCGTCTGACCTACCCTCCCCTCAAATCCATTCTTGGCTATGTACATATATATACCGGCTCAGGTGGAAGCGACAGGTGGACTTTGATAGTGTCGTAACGATTAACCGATATGAGGTTATATTTTATTTTGCAGTTGTTTTTAAAATTTCCCAGATATATCTTTTAAGTAATTAAAGTTTCGTTCCCCCAAAGAAAGTCACTCTTAGGGACGTGTCTTTTCTCCGGTATTTTACCTTACACCGTTCTCGGTGGAGACACTGAAACGCCCTCAGTTAATTAGAGAGGAATCAAAGGAATTAAGTTTAACCCGAACCACTAGTGAGATGAAGTTTTTTCGTCGCCTCCGGAAACTTCCTCTTCGACGACGTATTTGCGCTCTTCCTTAGCCCGGAATTCTCGGTACGGGTCTCCCAAAGGAGAGGACCAAAATTAATTTTTACTTTAATTCTTAAGAAAGTCTAATATAGTCGGAAAATTTCTTCCGTTTTCTTCCAGTTACTAAGCAATTCGTAGAAGAAAGAAGAAAATTACCACGTAAAGGGTCTAATGTAGTACACTTGTTTCGAGTTTAAAAGAAAGTCCTAGGTGTCTAAACACCGTCGCACCTATATTCTACACCCCGTGACTCACTCTTCGGTGCCACTTACCCTCCCTAATGCCGAGGGCTCTCGGCTTCGGACAGACGACACCCTTTCGGGGGTGACCTCAGGACCGAGAGGGGAACTGATGTAGTGTGGGGTGGGAGGCGGTTCAACAACCCTATGAATCTTAGTTCATAAGTATGTTTACCTTTCACACACCGATGATTAGACACGAGGTCTCATCGATAGTAAAACAGACGTAAGGATTTTTCCATGTGTACCCGATCTTTATGACGATACCTTCGTCTGATTTTTTTATACTCCAGTGTATTCCCCGAGGGGTTCACCACGACTACCATTTCTTGGACGGACGGTTACGTCCTCTGTATTCTGTACACCCAAGTTAGGGTACCCTCTTCCGTACCGTCTGATAACATCATAGGTACGGACCTCTTGGGGTACTGTCTCCTCGGAGTGCCTGGTATCAGGTATCCCAGTGTTTCTCAACCTGTACTGACTTCAGTAAATCGCACGTGTGCACACGAAGTCTTTATACGGTAGAAAATACCCCTTTGATATTGACATTATTATTTTCCCCTTTGTATACTGAAACGGTCACCATCGTTCCTCCTACGACGGGAATTCTTACTATTTTCTTTACTTGTAGGTGTCGAAAGAGTACCGTAGACCCGTATGTGGACACGACTATTTATAAGTAGACTAAACACTATTGTGATTTGTATTTATATGTACTCGAGTTCCGAAATGTTATCTTATTCGTGCACTTTTATTATTACTGATTGCATGTACCACGGGTCTATTTCTGAGTAAAAGAGGTGAAGGGACCTAGGAGTGTTGTTAGGATTCTCCTCTTGTCGGGTCTATACTAGTAAAAGGGGAAAAGACCACTCACTTTCCAGTTTCCTTCCGGAGTTTGGACCTGTCAGACCTGTGTCAGGAACCGAGAAGATACTGTAACCCAACGGAAACAGAGCTCCTTCTCTAGAAGGGAGATGAGACGGAGGGACAGGAAGGTAACTAAAAGGAAGATGTCTCGAAGTTTAAAAACTCCTGTTTGCAGACATACAAGTTTCGATGGCAAAAAGGTCATCAGTACATACCTACACTCTCGACCTGATATTACTTCCCACTCGTAGTTTCTTAACTACGAAAGTTTAATACCACGACCTCTTCTGGAAACTCTCAGTTTGGTCAGGTAGGATTTCCTTTAGTTGGGACTTATAAGAAACCTTCCTGACTACGACTTCGACTTAGAGGTCATGAAACCCATGGATTACATTTCTCAGTTGAGTAATCTTTTCTGGGACTACGACCCTTTCTAACTTCCGTCCTCCTCTTCCCCTGCTGTGTCCTACTCTGTCAACCTACCATAGTGACTGAGTTATCTGCACTCAAACTCGTTTAAGACCCTCTACCACTTCTTGTCCCTTCGGACCACACGATGTCAGGTGTCCCAGTGTCTCGACCTGTACTGACTCACTGACTTGTTATTTTAACTCCTGTTCTCACGGGGGACAGAAGTTCTTCTTCACTACGTTTGTGATTGATCATCTATGAGGTTCGATCTTTTAAGAAGGAGAATTTAGACAGTATTCATGGTGGATCGGATACACTATTAATCAAGTTATAGATGAGTATAGAGGGGTTGAGGTTCCGAAGTCAAATCAAGAAGTATTAAAGTTGGAATAAACTATATGTTTGATCAGAGGGAAGTTTGAGAAGAGTGTGTCGTTTCCCTAGAAAGATTTTTGTATTTAACCTCGAAGGGGTCACAGAGACCATTTATTAGGTGGACGGTTACGTCCTCTGTATCCAAGCTAGGGACGAGACCCTTCTAGGGTGTACAGTGTCTCGTTGATTCGGACACACGGCGTTGATAACCCGGACACGAGATCTCGGGTCCTTAGTTTTGGTGACTTCGGACACGGGATCTCGGACCTTAGCTTTTGTTCTCTTCGAGGACTTTACTCTTCAGTCACGGGGTGTCGATCTCGCGCCGGGAGTGCGTGACGCTGGTCTCTTTTAGGGAACATCGCAACTTCTGGGTCGTCTCGGTTTTTTTTTTTTTTTTAATTAAATTTTTTGCGTTTACCTTAATACAGAAATAAGTCGTAATTTGAGGAGTTGTTGAGGTGTGACGAATATCCTGTCCCTGGGTTTAGGAGCCGAGCCGTGTATTGTGGAAGATACTCAGCGTCGACGGGGATGGAGGTTGAAATAGTGGGTCGGTTACTGGGATTCGGTGTGTCTCGACGACCGACAGGGTCTCACGCGGGTGGTCAACGCCGCGCACCCGAATCAACGAGACACTACACACCCTAGAAGGACCTGATCCCTACCTTGGATACAGAGGACGTGACCACCCACCTAATAAATGGTGACTCGGTGGCCCCGTCGAGGGTAAACACGAAAATCTTTCTAGGGAGACGACACACTCTTCTCAAACTTCCCTCTGATCAAACGTATAGTTTATTCCAACTTTAATACTTCTTGATATGACGTCGATACCTCTCCCTCCCCATATTTATCTATGACTCGATTAATAGTACTCCGGATTGGGACACGAAAACTGAACCTTGTGTAAAGAAGGGAGTAGACTGACTACTTGATTCACAGAGACCCTTTTGAACTTCCTTCGTTTCCTTCTCAATCTACTAGGAAGGAGGCAAATGGGAATCTTTGAGTGGACATGAAAATAATATTACAATAACACGTATCTTCAATATAAATTAAAACTTGAATATCCGAAACTCTGTCCATTTTGCAATTATCTATCTAAAAGATTTTAAAATATTCCGCACCTACCAACAGTTTTTATCCGGTGGTATTGAAACCGAATACCGACTTCAGAACATTGTCGGAGCCCCTGGATACTCTCTATTCCAATTCAAGGGATACTTCTTACCAAGAATATTTATGATCTTGAATTACTTTGTTCCAAACTCACCCCTTGTAAGGAGACACCCCCACACACACACACACAAGTGTGGAGGTGTCTTCCCTGTTGGAGTCTCGTACTAAGGAGGGAAACCATAGAGAAGATTAACGGACAAAAATCAATGGATCTCTAATTCATGTGACCTCTTAGGTCCCCGGAAATCGTTTCCTTGGAGTGTTTCGTGTTGTTACTTAAGAAGTAAATGCACCAGAACAAGTGGAGACTTGGGGATCGTAGATCCCTTTACGGACCACTGGATCATCCTCAAGGAACTTTTATATGAGAAGTTCCTCAACTACAAAATACTTGTGCATTACGAAGTCTCTACAAAGGATAGATTTTAGACGGTTGTATAAAATCGATCTGAAGTAGACCAAATAGAGTTGGAGAAAAATAGTTAATGTCATATTGTTATTAATCCTGGTAGATACATTTTTCTGTTTACTTTTGTACAGTTATACAACTCTTTTGTCCGTTCCTATACTATAAGGAACGGGGTCCTTGTAATTTTCGACTTAGTGAATTGTAAAAGAGGTTCTTCTTTTTCGTTAATGTAGTTTTTGAGGTAAAAAAAAAATTTCTTTTTAAATAGAAAAAAGAAATTTTTTCGTTCTCGGAGTGTCTTTGTGGTAAACAAAAAGTATCTCGAAGTTTAAAATCAGACTATGAACCGAGACGGGTAAAGAACGAAAACGTCCCAGACTTTTCAGTTAATGAGATTTGTATTAGACGTCGGAATCCTCGCCTACGAAACGGTTCATTAAATTTCACGAAACGATGCCTTTTGAATGTCAAAGAGAGAAAAGAAACCCTACTACGATACCCTCATTTAACACATATGTCGATTAAGTAGGGACCTATAAACGATAATCAAGTTTCTCGACGCTTGAACCCATAAATTTTCCGTCTCTTATGTCTACGAACTGAGGACCGAAAACGACTGAACGGAGGTAAGAAGGTTTACAACTAGTCTCTACTTGACCATGGGTCCCTTTCCACGAAGTGTCCGATTGAAAGTGTCTTCATCGAAAGTAACGGTAGATTCTGATATTGATGTTAATAGTTACACCCGTATGAAGACTTTATGTGACACCCTTTAAAAGTTTACGGGACTTTTTATATGTAATTTTGTATGACGTTGAATTTCTACTCCGTAACGAAGTTGTAAAGACCAACCGGAAAAGTTAAATGTGGAAACATTTTTCACCGGAAATCATATTGTAAAGCGGGAAACAGTTACGAACTGTTTTAAACCAACCTACTTAGCTGTCTATAAAAGAATGTTAAAGAAAATGCCGTTTTCTAGGGATTTATAAAAATGAATTGGTACTCATCTTCATTCTCAGGTAACAACTACTTCTGTTACCTAAACCCTAGAAGTAGTAATTGTCTCAACCGATTCCCGAACAGATAAATTCAAGAACAACCGATACCCGAACAGATTCAAGAACGGATGGAGACTACAAGAGATTCATTAAGTTCCAGTGTCACCTCTTTCGTTCCCTCCCACAGCATTTACCTTGATCTTAGAAACTTGAACAGGGGTCTTAATGACCGACATAAAGTTCTTTGTAGCCGCGTCATAAAGGGTGACCTCTCTTTCGTTTATTAGAGACTTTCCCTGACGGGTCAGAAGTACTTCTTGACTCTCGATGGCTTAGTTAGATATCATATCTGTCACTGGTAATTCTTTTGACTCCCACTTTCACTTCCTGCGTTTTACTCAAGATCCGGTAGTGGACAAAGGTTCGTGTCTAAGCAAGTAAGTACCTCCATAAAATATGGGGAGGATTTTTGACTCTTTTCGTGTCGAACTCAGTACTGGACAAGGACTCTGTCCATAGACAAACGAATAGTGATCTAGAATAAAGGTGTACATGAATCCGTGAGTTATTAAGACTCCAGGACGACACGGTCTGACCCGATTAACAATCCCTATATCGTCACTTGTTTTGTCTACGGCAAAGTGAGTGACTGGAACGTCAGGTCTTACACTCTCTCGGTAAACCAAATTTTTAGTGTACATGTAAATATTTAACGAACTCAGTTTACCCTTTTCTCTCTCGCTGATATCGTTCCCTGGACTAAAAGAGAAACATCCTCGAAGAGGCGGCTTCATGTTCAATTTGACTCTGGATTCTACTGGTCGTCAAGTAGTCCGCTTCACATTTTTCTCGAAAAACTAAACTCCTTTCTCGTACACACTTCGTGAACTCTATCCTTCTCTAAATCACGTAAAGCATTTCTTTTTCTTCCGACCACACTCGTCACACCAGTCGTTTCCCTCGTCACTGTACTCTACAGATTCTCCGTCCGTCCGTCCCCGAGCTAGTACGTGCCGGACCTACGATACGATTACTGAAACGTAAAATGGAACTACGTTTCCACTCTCTCGTGACTAGACATGAAAATTGTCTAGTGACACCGACATGACTCTCATTTTGTCCTCCTGTTATCACCTTCCGCACTCTGGATGATCCCCCGACAATGTCCACTGCCTCCGAACCTAATTTCACCACCTTT
Organism: Capra ibex; assembly: GCA_006410555.1. Lineage (NCBI taxonomy): Eukaryota > Metazoa > Chordata > Mammalia > Artiodactyla > Bovidae > Capra > Capra ibex. The sequence continues at coordinate 10,251,991 of SJYO01038983.1, read as the reverse complement.
CTCTTCACTTCCTCTTAGTCGTGTAAACTCTATATAAAATCTCCGTCCTAAAATTCCATAAATTCTAGCCTACTACCCACACTCCCTTTTGTTTCGCACGTCGTACTAAAAGTTCAAAACCGAACCCGTTGCCTTATTTACGTACACAGGAAATGACTTAACCTCTTTACACCTTCCCCCATTCTTAAAGTCATGGTCACATACCCACTGTTATGATGACTTTACCTATACACACACACACAATAAGAAAAGATATTTATTTATTCCTTTTTATACCTTTCTCTTTCCTTTCTTCTCCCTTTTGCTTCCCCTGTCTTACTATTATGTATCTTTTATCTTAAGGGTTCCCCTTCTACCTCCCACCCCCAACCCTGACCACTCCCAGTCCTGACGATTCCCTTACATTATACTTTTTATGTATAAGTTACAATATCATTAAAAAACAAAATTTAAACCCTTGTTAGGGGATACCAAAAGTAGTACGTCTAATGTCTTTCATTTACCTCATCTTAGTAAAGGCCACCCAGATGTGTTTCCACCTGACAGTAGGTGAATGACCACTCAAAAATTCTTACCTACATAGTTTTGGGGGTCCCCTTACGTTCCTTACACTGAAACACAAGTATCTTTCTTGTACCCAAATTTTTTTTTTTTTCTAAGTAACTGTAACTCGATCTTCTTCCCTTTACTCTTCCGTCCTATTTTTATCTCTATCCTTTCTGTTTCTCTTTACCCACCTAAACCGGTCGTTCGTTTCTACAGAGACGGTGGTACGGATGCGGTTACGTCCATGATTACCAGTGGACCCACACTTAGGGTCGGGCCGGGGTGTCACCTCCCACTAGCGCCCGTACAGTCCATGGGAGAGTTCGGAACTAAAAGCATGAACATTTCGTTTCTATTACTATCGTAGATGTAGTATTCCACTGACAGTCCCAATCGTCTTTATTAAGTGTTCTTCACGAATTGTTGTGAGGACCGAGTCTCCTTCTCGAGTTATTTACAATCGACGGAATTGCATCGACTGGCAAATATCTACGTATTAATGATCTTTCAGTAGTAACATCGGACGGAGGAGTGAAGGCACACCACTGAAACGGGAAAATCGAAGTTTTAGTATATCAAGTGACATAGTTCTTTATCTAACTATTATACTTCTTGAAAAAGTTTCTCGTTTCGACAATCCGAAACGAACAACGTTTAATCACTTTTACGGGGTCGTATCGGTTTTTATACAAAGAGTAAATAAAGATCTTTACAATCTATATTAAATTTTAAACCATAAATTGAGGAGAGTTCTCCGTTTAGTAACTGAAGATTTGAATAAGCAACTTTTGGAGTTTCTTGTCTCTACTACAAGATTCCTCTAGAATAAGTGATGCTTAGTGAGTTTTTTAGATAGAAAAGAGACAGTATTATTATAATACTTCGGTACACTTCTATAAGACAGTCTTTTGCATTGTTGTGTTCGTGGTGTAAGGTATATCTTTATAATGTTAACTCTAGAAGGGTAAAATATGATTTAACCTTGATAGAATACTTTGTGACATAAGAGAAAAAGAAAGACATCGACTGACCGACGATGTCCTTCTGGCCTAAAATAACAAACAATATTTATACGAAATCTTAATATTACATCTTAATACAGATTGGAAATCTGAATCTTGTTAAATGTTTAAGAACATCTTTTTGAGTTTTGTAAGATACTAGTTTAGACTCGAGGTGTAAATAACTCCCTTAACGGAATTGACGAGACTGAAATTAAAGGAATATATTTTACCGTCAATGATTCATTCTGTTGACTACATTTGTGGATCGTAATATTGTATGACATCTCCACTTCTAATATAAGAAACACCAATCAATCGTGGCTGATCAAGACATCAAAACCTACTCAATTATGGATTTCCTCAGTCAATTTACTACTGTAATTAACTTATTAAATCAATTTTATACTTTGTTAGTATCATAGTTGAAGAATCAGTTACACTACGTACCTCGTCTCGTAACGATAAATTTTACATGATTGGGTCTTACGTCAAGAGAAACTTGGAAGGCATACTCCCTTTCCCACGATTAATTTAAGGTTTTGCTTAAGAAACCCTTTTTATATTAATTACGGAAGAATTGTTACGTACCGCTGGCTCTTGTAAACCTCGTAACACACTAGTGCACATTCCCGAGAGACTAGTGTGAGCCTCTGGTTACGAGAGGTACAGAGGGGGACGGGGTACCCTCGTCTTGCCGAGAGGTGGGGCTCCTTCGACGTCCCACGTCTCGTCGCCCGTCTCCGCCTAAGATGGGCAAGCAGGAGCACCTTCGTGTACGTGGGCCGCTTCTACTTCACTCTTTCGCGTACGTCATGGACCAGTAGAGTCTCAGCCCCTCGTCCGGATCCACCATCACCCCCATCCCTCGACTCTCCTCCTTCGAAAACAGTGTGAGTTGTCCCCTTATCACGGACCCTCTTCGTCCGAATAGTGTGTCAAACAAGTGTCACGACATTTGCCCAAGGCCTCCGGACCACTATGTTCTCTTTCTCTAAGTCCCAATCACGAGTGTGACCTGCTGTCCGACGTACGTCGTAGGATGGTATCCGCTGTCGTTTGCGGGGTTTGTTGCGGTGGCCGAAGTGCTCCGGACTCACTTCTCCGAGAGGTGTTCGTCCAGGAGCCCCACCTTTAGTGTCGAAACCGACTGTACGCCGTACAGATTCTCAGTGCACAGTCTATGGAGTCATCTCAGTGTCTTTCTCTGTGCCCACGCACGAGTCAGCACGAGCTGGGACCCTGGGGGTCTGACATCGGGCAGTCCGAGGAGAGAGGTACCTTAAAAGGTCCGTTTTTATGACCGCACTGAACGGTAAAGAAGAATGACGTCCCTTAGAAGGACTGGGTCTCTGACTTGGGTACAAAGGACGTAACCGTCCGTCTAAGAAAGAGGACCCTTAGGGTTGTCTCAGTATTAGTTGGAAATTTATGGCATAGAAAAATCTATTCGGACAGACTTTCCGGTTTTAAACCCTTAGAGCCTGTACCGAGGAAGAATGTGACCTTAGAATAGAATTTACACTTGCAGTGTATCTGAAAGAGACCGGTGTGACCGGTCCTGTGGAACTTCAAAAAGTCTCGTGGATAAGTATAAAATACTATTAGAAAAGAGTCGTATTTTATTGGAAAAATTATAAAAGAAATTAAAAAAATAATAGTGAGAGTGATGTGGTATTTAAGATACTCGTCTCTCTGATGTAAAAAAAATTGGTGAATGTCATCTCACACCGTGTATTACGCAACTGGCGTACATACTTGCTTATGTACTTATGTTGAAGGATATAAATATGACGCTTTAAAAACGAACCACTAAACACCCCCCACCAACCGAAATGGATTCTTAGATTGTCCAAGGAGACATATAAATAAGTATCACACGAGGGACGGGGGATCTCAACTGAAGTCTCTCAAAAGGTGTTCCTTCTAAAATCATTGTAAAAATAATTCACTTAAGTAGATCCCTATGACTTTGTAATGGATTTTATCGTTGTAAAAATATAGAAAATAACTGTTTGTACGTACAATACTAGTCTATTTTAAAAGATATCAAAGACCAGTTTCTAGGTATAATTTTTTTTTTCAAAGTGTTGAGAGAAGAGGTAAAAAAATTCGTGCACCAGACTTTCATGAAAGTTATAGAAAGGTAATACATTCTTACTTTTCCACCCATAACTTTACTTTCCAGATACTCGTCAGTCCCAGTACCTGGGTCTTTCACATCGGAATCGACCCTTCCATTCCTCGTTCAGTCCTTTGACCCGGTACAGGTCTCAGTGTGAGGCCCCACCCCCCGTTTAACGTGGAGGACCCCAGTGTTTTGTGACCTCCGTCGTTCACCACCAGTGCTCGGGCCCGTCTCCGTCTCCTCCACTCGAGTCACTGCCGTGCCAGACGCGAAGACATCGAGGTCGGGAGTCACCGAGGAGGGCACATTGTCCGCGATTCAGTCACGCCTGTCTCTTACGTCTTGCCCCTTCTTTTCTCCCATTTGGTTCGTAATGTTTACTTGATGGATTGAATTATAACGACACCGGTTAGTACCCTACAGTCACATCTGTATTACAGATCTCTGGACCTCAGACCTAAGAAAAAGTTGTGTTTCGAAAGGTACTGTATCTTCCTCCAAGGAACCGTACAAATAAAACACATTGTATCATCTCCCCGACTCCTCCTCAGGTCTCCGGATAGACAGGATACCTTATTGCTGGAGTCACCCTTTTGCTTCATGAAATGTCACCTCAGCGGAACAAGATAGGGTCACCGACATTGTAAATGTTCTTCTTAATTTTCAAAAAAATTTATTTTCTCGGTCCGAATAATCCCTTAGATAGGAAGTTATTCTGTTGCCGAGACAAAATTCTTTTTAGGTCATTCAAGTATTTAAAGACAAATAGTTAAATTTGTATATATATTAAATATGACCATTTATGTCGTGACTTTTCTCCGTTGACGTTTACTAGGAATTTTTGACAAGAAAAAAAAAAATTATACTATAAAAAGAGAAAGACTGAATAAGTGAGACATGTTGTCCGAGATCCAAGTAGGTGGAGTGATCTTGCCTGAGTTTACGTAAGGAAAAATACCGATTCATTGTAAGGTGACATATATACGTGGTGTGGAGAAATAGGTGAGTAGACTACTACCCGTAGATCTGACGAGGGTACAGGGTCGATGACATCTGTCACGACGATCGTTTTGTCAGGACTACTCCGATAAGCGTCCCGTCCCTATCTCTGTGGCTGTATCTCTTGTTTGAAACGTGTGTCACTCCCTTCCTGTCCCACTCTGTTTAACTCTCTCATCGTAACTTTGTGTATGTGAGCGCATACATTCAAGTCGAGTCGGCGAGTCAGTAGAGGCTGGGGCGCTGGGGTGCCTGACGTCGTGCGGTCCGGAGGGACAGGTAGTGGTTGAGGACCTCAAGTCAGTTTGAGTACAGGTGGCTCAACCACTGCGGTAGGTCGGTAGAGTAGGAGACAGTAGGGGAAGAGGAGGGTGGAAGTTAGAAACGACCGTAGTCCCAGAAATGTTTACTCAGTCAAGAAACGTAGTCCACCGGTTTCATAACCTCAATGTCGAAATCGTAGTCATGTAGGTTACTTCTAAGTCCTGACTAAAGGAAATCCTACCTGACCAACCTAGAAGAACGTCAGGTTCCCTGAGAGTTCTCAGAAGAGGTTGTGGTGTCAAGTTTTGGTAGTTATGAAGTTACGAGTCGAAAGGAATATCAGGTTGAGAGTGTAGGTATGTACTGGTGACCTTTTTGGTATCGAAACTGATGTGTCTGGAAACAACCGTTTCCTTACAGAGGTGAAAACTTATACGATAGATCCAACCAGTATTGAAAAGAAGGTTCCTCGTTCACAGAAAATTAAAGTACCGACGTTAGTGGTAGACGTCACTAAAACCTCGAGGGGGGGGTTTTTTTTTTAGAGAAAGACAAAAGTGACAAAGGGGTAGATAAACGGTACTTCACTACCCTGATCTGTGGTACTAGAATCAAAAGATTTACAACTCAAAATTCGGTTGAATCAGTGAGAGGAGAAAGTGAAAGTAGATCTCCGAGAAATCAAGAAGAAGTGAAAGACGGTATTCCCACCACAGTAGACGTATAGACTCCAATAACTATAAAGAGGGTCGTTAGAACTAAGGTCGAACACGAAGGAGGTCGGGTCGTAAAGAATACTTCATGGGGCGTATATTCAATTTATTAGTCCCACTGTTTTATGTCGGAACTGCATGGGGAAAAGGATAAACTTTGGTCAGACAACAAGGTACAGGTCAAGATTGACAACGAAGGACTGGACGTATATCCAAAGAGTTCTCCGTCCAGTCCACAAGACCATAAGGGTAGAGAAAGTCTTAAAAGGTGTCAAATAACACTAGGTGTGTCAGTTTCCGAAACCGTATCAGTTATTTCGTCTTTATCTACATAAAGATCTTGAGAGAACGAAAAAGCTATTAGGTTGCCTACAACCGTTAAACTAGAGACCAAGGAGATGGAAAAGCCTTCGGTCGAACTTGTAAATGAAATTCAAGTCCCAAGTACATACATGACAGCTTCGGATGGAACCTCCGAATGAAACGAAACTCGTAATGAAACGATCGCACACTCTACTCACGTTGACACCCCATCAAGTTCGTAAGAAACCGTAACTGGTATATATTTTATATATCGATTATCCTTCAACGACTTATTGTTTCCCTCGAGTTGTACCATGAGACCTTGTTAGATCCCCCACCTTACCCCAACCCCCTTCAAGTTCCCCTCCTTGTATACATATGAATACCGACGAAGTGTGAAAAAATACCGTATTCGGTTGTGTTATAACATTTCGTTAATAGAAGGTTAATTTTTATTTTTAAATTTTCGTAAAATAGTCAAAAATATCTATTAAGTGACTATGAAAAAAATTTTTAAATAAAAATTAACCTTCTATTAACGAAATGTTATAACACAACCGAAGACGGTATGTTGTTACACTTAGTTCCAAAAAAAAATTAGTCAAATATATTCATTAAGTACCCGAAGGATCCACTGAGTCATCATTTCTTAGACGGCCGGTCACGTCCTCTGTCTTGTACGCCCAAGTTAGTACCCCGGGCCACCTAAAAGATCTCCTCCTTAACGTTGGGTGAGGTCATAAGAAGGGACCTCTTAGGGTGCCTGTCTCCTCGGACCGCCCGATGGTCAGGTGTCCGACCGTTTCTCAACTGTCTTTGATTCGTGCGTGTGTGTGCATTAGGTGTGTTACCCTTCAATGCATTTTCTTTTGCGTGAAAGTCAATCGGTAACTTTATGTAGAGAATTTTGTCAGTCTAACTTATAACAAGTACTAAACCCGTGTCTCTCAACCAAAACGAAACAACTGTATTAGTCGAAATACTTCTAATTGTATATAAAGGGTACCAAAATCTCTGTCTTTCTACGTACTAAGACTAATCTGTTTCAGTGGAACCTCTAGGGTCAGACTAAACATGGATTTTACATGACAGACGTGTTTTTAAGTCGAACCCTTTTCACAACATAATTTATCCGACGTATTTATACTTAATTTATTCTTTACTTCTCTGTCCATACTTGAGATACCCTTAATAAGACCCATCCAATAGTTTTCTCCTGGACGAAAATAAGAAGTTAAAAAGGTGGGACTTTATCGCGATGATACCGTCTCTACCGACCTAACGAAGGGTAAGTAAAATGAATAAAAAATTGGGTAAAAAAGAGTAATTACCTTTAGTTTTGAAAGTAACCAGTGAAAAGGCCATTATTTCTAAAGATAAAGACAAAACATCCATCTACACCGAGACCCTAAACACTCTACCGACGAATTTCCCTTCGACTCAATCGACTCTGGGGACGTCAAAATGAGAGAGGGAGAAGGAGGGAGACGACTGGACCTTAGGTCTATGTCAACGACCTCGAAGTCGTCAGAAGAACCTGGTACTTCGTCGGAACTCCTACTTCCATTTGTTAAGTCTCTCATCTCGTATAACCATCTCGAACACAGTGACCACTACATCTCACTATCATATGGTGGAGACCTGATGGATAAAGACCTATGAAAACACACATTTTTATTTGTTAACTATAGAATAAATACGATAAACCTGGTATTTCTTACGATTCATGACTCTTATCTACGAAAGTTTGACACCACAACCTGTTCTGAGAACTCTCAAGGAACCCGACGTTCCTCTAGTTTGGTCAGGTAGGATTTTCTTTAGTCAGGACTTATAAGTAGCCTTCCTGACTACGACTTCGAACTTATGAAACCGGTGGACTATGTTTCTCGACTGAGTGACCTTTTCTGGGACTACGACCCTTTCTTAACTTCCGTCTTCCTCTCCCCCTACTGTCTCCTTTTCTACCAACCTACCGTAGTGGCCGAGTTACCTGTACTCAAATTCGTTCGAAGTCCTCTACCACTTCCTCTCCCTTCGGACCGTACGACATCAGGTACCCCAGTGATTCTCAACCCGTACTGACTCGCTGAAGTGAAAGGGAAAAGTGAAAGTACGTAACCTCTTCCTTTACCGTGGGGTGAGGTCACAAGAACGGACCTCTTAGGGTCCCTGTCTCCTCGGACCACCCGACGGCAGATACCCCAGCGTGTCTCAACCTGTGCTGACTTCACTGAATCGTCGTCGTCGTCTCGCTGACTTGTTGTTGTTAAAAAACAATATATTTATCATGGATTATAATTGCCTATAAACAAACAACAAATCAACGATTTAGTACAGACTGAGAAACGCTGGGGTACCTGACGTCGGGCGATCCGGGGAGACAGGGACCCTAAAAGGTCGTCCTTGTAACCTCACACAACGGTAAAGAAGAGGTCCCCTAGAAGGACTAGGTCCCTAGTTTGGGTGTAGAGGACGTGACCGTCCACCTAAGAAATGATAACTCGGTGGTCCCTTCGGTAATTGTTTATATGAGAATGTTTTATTTTCGACTAATAGATTATGTTTCTTTGTTGATATTTATCCTGGATGGTATTCCACGATTATGTAAATTAAGACAGTCGTCAGGTTTATTGTGAAAGAAATATGTCTCTTTTTAAATTTCTTACGATAAAAGAATGACATATTAAATCTTGGGTACCAACAAATCTCTTGAGTGACGTAGAAATAAATTTTTTTATGTATGTATTTTACCATCGATTAGATTTGACGTTCGTGTCCCGGATTCTTTTTTCCTTAGTCACTGAAAAAAGTCCGGTATTTTGTAAAAGTACCACTACAGTAAAGTCATTGTAACATGAAAGAAAGACGGATCTCTCGAATAAGTTAAAAGAGTCAGATTATAACAGAGGTATCTGGTTCTTTTACTACAATGGGTAAAAGAAGATCAAAAAAATAAAATTTGGAGTCATTGTGATGTAAACCTCTGTTTAATACTCTTAATTTGGACAAATTATGTATATATGGAATTCCTTTTTTTAGGATGGACATAACATGAGTTGATTCATTATCTGTTATAAAATGATAGACTGGAGATATTATTTTAATTCTGGTTTTTGTACTCCGGGTTATGTAACAAGTCATGGCTTGAGTACTAAGAAAAGGGATATAAAAACCCTTGGTAAAGTCCTTGTATTATAATAAAGTGTCGAGTGTATAAATCTTCTAAACCGTAAACTCTGTCGGAATTCACAGAATCTAAAATCTTTCAGTGAAGGTCTTAACAAAGTATCACTTAACTAAGGAATTCGAATTGATGAGAACTAAGTTTCAAAATAGTTTCAGTTAATTTTCTCTATGTGGATGACTACAACGTCCGAGTAAAAATGGACATCTGGTCGAAAGTAAGGAAAAGATAAAAAATTTTATAATAAAATATGTCAGTGACCTATTTCTTACCCTTCGGGTACCACCGAGTCTGTCATTTCTTAAACGGACGTTACCTCTTCTGGGCCCAAGTCAGGGACCCAACCTTATTTCTCATCTGTATAATTTGGGTCAAAGAAAAGAAAAGAACTAACGTACTTCAGAACTAAGGAGTCTTCTGTCCATATACTTTTTTGTTGTTGTTTTTTTGGGGGTTTTGTATTGTTTTTGGGAGTTGTCTGAACTGTTTCTGCAGAATTTTATGACTGTACAGGAGAACGTTGGTTCATTGATTTAATTTTTATAACCTCTTTTAGAGGAAAGTCTACTGTATTTTTACGCCAAGTGTAAACTTCTAAAGACAGACGACCGAAATAATGTCAAGATCCTAAGGTAGTACACAATACGTGATGTATTCGGTATCATTTTATAGGTGGTTATAGGAAGATACGTTCAATGGCAGAACTCGTATGTCTTACCGACAAACTTACTTACCTACCTCTTACCAATTTTTTGGTAAGAGGTAACTCTCTTTTCTGAGTTACTCTTTTTCTGAAGGTTGAGAAAGTTCTTCGGGATTCAATAAGACTTAGCGGATTGATCCAAAGTCTAAAAGTCTAGTAGTAATTAATGTCCATTATGTCTTACTGTCTTTGAGGCTGCAACAGTCTTTGACTGTCGACATTCATGAACCATACGTGTCGAGTAGTCGAGAGTCTCCCTGCCGGAGTACATACGCGTTCAGACCGGTATCGTTACGAACGGGAGTGAAGGACACTCTGAGCGGAGTCTTCGGCCCCGGGGAGTTTCCGAAGTGTCGAGACTCGAAGTGTTCCGAATTACGGCCGTCAGTCGTAAGGACGATCAAGGGATGTCAGTATAAGAGATACTGGAGAGACGGTCTGTCTGTTCTTTGCGGTTAAATACTCGACTGTGACCCTAGATCCACCGTCCTTGTCTACAGTGGCAGTGAAGGTTATATACGTCCTTTCTTCACGGTGCCCCTTTACTGAGACCCGTCATACTTAGTCGGTCTGTGTTGACTTTCCCGGAGAAGTAGGGTAACGTTTGGAGGATCCAGTCTTCCATTACTTATGCCATTACTTTACGTTAGGTTCCATGGATGACGGAGAGAAGTAAGACGACTACAGGGGTCTTCCCCCCCTTTGCGTCAATCTCTGTAATCACATTAGAGATTCTCTTAAATATTTGTTTAGTAAATAGAACGACAGGTGAATAGTCCCCGGCACCTATTTACCGAAACATGAGAGGTCACGACTCGGTAGTCGTAAATAAACGTATAGATACCCAAATATTAACGTCCGAGAATATCGTATATTAATCATGTGGGGCCGGGGCGTCACTAGAAAGAAAAGAGACCTGTGGTAATCGTGAACGATAAACAAGACGAAAGACCCCCGTCAAAATTAACGAGTAGGTGTCACTCCCTCCATGAGTAGGTGTTACTCCCTCCACGAAGTGAGTTGGAATAAAATTCCTTTTGGTGGAAGGTCATCAGTGGATCCCTGCACTCTCGACCTGGTATTTCTTCCGACTTGTGACTTCTTAACTACCAAAGGTTAACACCACGTCTTCTTCTGAGAACTCTCAAGGAACCCGACGTTCCTCTGGTTTAGTCAGTTAGGTTTTCCTTTAGTTGGGACTTATATGTAACATTCCTGGCTACGACTTCGACTTCGAGGTTATGAAACCAATGGACTACACTTCTCGACTGAGTGACCTTTTCTGGGACTACGACCCTTTCTGACTCCCGTCCTCCTCTTCCCTACCGTCTTCTACTCTACCAATCTACCGTAGTGACTGAGTTACCTGTACTCAACTCGTTTAAGACCCTCTGTCACTTCCTGTCCCTTCGCACCACACGACGTCAATACCCCAAAGTTTCTTAACCTGTGTTAAATCGTTGACTTGTCATTGTTGGGACGGACATTAGTGGGAACGGGTAAACGGGGTGTACTGAGGTTGGGTCGAATGAGGGGAGGGATCGGTTTGAAGAACCTGGTCCCAACCTAGGGGTTGAGGCGTTGATACTTTTCTCAGTTCCGGTTAACCTAAGACACCTTACACTTATTTCCCCCTCTTTTTCTTTAACATTTGACCATCGTCTTCCCTTTCTACGTCCGTACATCCCTCTCCCATCGGTATCGACACAGATAATGTCTCGTGGTCTCGTTTTGAGATGTTTTAAAACAGGGTTTTGATAGATCATCAAAGAATTTGGGTTTCATTGTCAAACCCAAGTAAGAAATTCCCCTGATGACCCGAGTACGATGACTTAAAGAGCCATATAAAGTACACGGTAACCGACATATCACTTTTAGTTGATAGTGGAGGGTGGCATAAGAGAATGACTTCAAATTCAATGTAGAAAACGACCGTTAGTTTGCTCACTTTTAATTTGTCCATCGAAACCATAATAACAAGGACAGTCTTGTGGAGTTGATCTGATACGCCGAGTTCCTATTTTCTGTTTACGAACCTGAAAATACATTAGAGTATCGGTGGACTCTGATTATGGTACGACTAGAAATTTTAAAACAAGGGATACCTAAGAAAACGTAATGAAAATAAGAGACTTTATAACATAATTTTATAATAATAGAATTAATGACGTAGAAACTCACGGAGGAATAAAACGTGAACTAGACATTAAAAATGAACAGAGTGGGATTGAGGGTCCGGACACGATCTCTGTTCCATTTTTGTTACTACTATTACTGTCACTACCACTAACAATTACGAGTAGACACAGCGTAGTCTTCTATGTTCCAGTTTCCTTATACTGAGTGAAGAGAATCTCAATGTCCTTCTCACTGAGTAAATTAGTTCAAAAGGTACTGAGCTAATTTACGTGACGAGAGGTTAGGGAGTCTGTTAGAGCCCGTCTCAAGAGTGGAGTAATGTGACAGTATAAACCACGTGACTCGAGAAAGGAAGAGATTTGATAATCGAGTGACTTCTAGTCGTGGTTTAGAGTGACTAGAAACAAAGGGGTATTGAAAGGACTCACATTCTTCCATACCTACTTCGTGACAGTCCCTTTTCCTTATCTCGACGTTGTCTTTTACACTAATCACGAAAATTAAGAGAGAAGGACTTGATCTCGATTTTCCCTTCTCGGATTTTAACGTCCTCCTTTCTAAACCCAATTTATAAACATATTGAAACTATTATTTATAGAGACAGTATATCTAACCATGCCTATTTAGACATCCGGTAAGTCTAAAAGGTGAGGAATAGGACGATATCGGAAGGGCCCGACGGGTTTTCTTTATAGGTCTGGGTACGAGATGTAATCGTCCGTACGAACGTCCGAATCGTCGAGTCGGCACAGACTGAGACTCTGTGAAACCTGACATCGAGCGGTCCGAGGAGACAGGTACCTTAAAAAGTCTGTTCTTATGACCTCACTCAACGGTAAAAGGAGGAGGTCCCCTAGAAGGGTTGGGACCCCTAGTTTAGACGCAGAGGACACAGAGGACGTGACGTCCACTTAAGAAATGGTCGAGTCGGTAATCGTCATGTATATGGGTTTGATGTAATTATTACCGTCCACCTACCAACTCCCGAACCTCAGGATTTGTAGATCTTGTGACGGACGGTATTGAACCTCTTTTTCGAAAGGTTTAGAATATTATATAAGAGAAGAAATGTATTTCCTGTAATGTATGAGAAGAAATGTATATCATATAACAAAAAACTCGGTTCCTAAACCTAGTCAAGTCAAGTCAAGTCAGCGAGTCAGCATAGGCTGAGAAACACTGGCGTACTTAGTGTCGTGCGGTCCGGAGGGGCAGGTAGTGGTTGAGGGTCTCAAGTGAGTCTAAGTGCAGGTAGCTCAGTCACTACGGTAGGTCGGGAGAGTAGGAGACAGTAGGGGAAGAGGAGGACGGGGGTTAGGGAGGGTCGTAGTCTCAGAAAAGGTTACTCAGTTGAGAAGCGTACTCCACCGGTTTCATGACCTCAAAGTCGAAATCGTACTAAGGAAGGTTTCTTTAGGGTCCCGACTAGAGGAGGTCTTACCTGACCAACCTAGAGGAACGTCAGGTTCCTGAGAGTCCTCAGAAAAGATTGAGGTGTCAAGTTTTCGTAGTTAAGAAGTCACGAGTCGGAAGAAGTGTCAGGTTGAGAGTGTAGGTATGTACTGGTGTCCCTTTTGGTATCGGAACTTATCTACCTGGAATCAGCCGTTTCATTACAGAGACGAAAACTTATACGATAGATCCAACTAGTATTGAAAAGAAGGTTCCTCATTCTCAGAAAATTAAAGTCCCGACGTCAGTGGTAAACTTCACTAAAACGTCGGGGGGTTTTATTTTAGACTGT